>OU898278.1:101998155-102151200 GCA_918026665.1 Diabrotica balteata
GTGACGCTTCAAGTGCCAAAAGACAAATCCATGTTCCTTTGCTAATATGTTAAAGTTCCTCCATTCCAAGACTTGTTTTCTGGTTTTGTAATAATGGTTCTATAAATCCCCGATATTGATATGTCTTTATTTGTTACTTGCATCCTTTGTCAAGTACTTTGTTAATGAATTCTTGATTAAATTTTTTTAGGTACGAATGATGAAAGAAAAACTGTGTTATTAGGTTACGACATAGAAACAGAACAGCGTCTAGCTTTAGAAACAACTGTTTTAGTGGAGCCATATACTTTACCGGACGGAAGAGTCATAAAAGTAGGAGGAGAACGATTTGAGGCACCGGAAGCCCTCTTCCAACCACATTTGATCAACGTTGAAGGACAAGGCATCGCCGAACTAGTATTTAATACTATACAGGTATGAGTTTTTGTTTATTTGTTTTCGATATTCTAAATAGATATACTCGATGCGTTTGTGATAAATCGTTAAGACGAAGATTTAAATATTTAGAGTTAAAGGTCGCTACCAGCATTTCTTGGTGCATTATTTTACTAATAATGGTCACGTGGAGAGTACACGTTACACAGTGGTCCAAAATACAGAAAAGCTGGCCAAAAGTAAAAAAATCGACTTTTCGGGAATATTATTACATTTTCTAAAAGAGAACTAAGTTCCCTATATCTCCAAACCTGAATTTCCAGTTCAGTTCAAAGTTGACCTTCGTACGGAACAGACACTCAATTTATAACGAATATTTTATACGTACAGTCTTGCGAGTGTATCTCGAAAACGAAATGCGCAAATTCAATTCTGTAAAACGAAGGATATTCCTAGAACAAAATGTATAACAAAATATAAACCTCTGTATAACAAAAGCCGATAATATCAAAATCTTTGTATATGTGTTATATATAGAATATTTTAAGTTGAATTTAATTATGTAATAAGAAAGTATATAGTATTTTAAAAGATTTAAACTTTCAAATAGCCAAGCCAAGATGTTTACCGTTTTGTTGGCAGCATTTAAACCTCTTTTTTTCTACCTATATCTTTTGTTTGTTAAAAAATATTAATTTTTCTCAAGAGTAATATACCTTCATCTTTATAGAACTTTTATATAAATATGAACGTAGTTTTTAATTCTTCTCGACTTTTAATAATAAAATGTTTCGATATTGTCAATAATGAAAGTACTTCTTGAGAACAAGAAATAGTAAATACTATTTTTTCCTAAAATTTTAATTTTACAATCTTAGTTTGACAAGAATTAATATTCAAATATACTTATTTACTTTGTTTTGAAATAAAATATAATTAGTGACGTTTTAAACTTTCTAATCCTGTCTGTTTATCAGCTTTTACCTATTGTTCCTAGGCAGGTGGCCCTCAACTATTTATATGTTGGAAATTTCCTGTCATTTTATCAAGATATGTACTCTTACATTATTCATTTTTAACCTTGGTAATTTGTGGTATTTTGTCTAAAGTCAAAATCAATTGCATTTGGTACCCACCACTACTTGCTTTTAAAACCTCGATGACGTAATTCCAGAAATGTAAAAAGTATGCGATCGAACAGTAGATCGTATTGATTTTAGTTCACCTCTATACAACTTCTTATTTTGCACAGAATATAATTGACTTCTATATTGTCATTTCTAGATAAATTGTCAATTTTTTATAGTACAATGTTACTATCAGAACAAAATTGATATCCTATTCTTGTCGAAGTTCCTTCTCCTATCGAAGGTTGGCCATCACAACAGCTGTCCGTACTTTATTGGCGGCTGCTCTGAAAAGATCAATTAAGCTGCAACTATACCACTCTCTTAAGTTTCTCAGCCAGGAAATTCTTTTTCTACCTATGGATCTTTTACCCTTAATTTTACCTTGCATTAAAGTCCAAAATCTCATATTTTGCACGTTCGGTAATGTAACCTAAATATTCCAGCTTTCTTGTGTTGATGTTCTGTATCACCTCGCAATCCTTTTGTAACATTGTAACCTTAACACTTTTGCATTTGTAACTCGTTAGATCCAGGTATTTTCAAAATGCCTCTATAGCACCACCACTATAGCTCACAAAATTAATGCAAATAGTGAAAAATATCGGAATAGATGACAAGGATATTCGTGTCATTAAAAATTTGTACTGGAATCAAACCGCTATCGTAAAAATTGGAGATAACTACACCGATGAAATCCCCATACAACGAGGAGTCAGACAAGGTTACATTTTGTCGCCCACATTGTTCAATGTTTACTTGGACCAGCTATTTAAGGCACTTAAAAGACAACCATATGGAATAAAAATCAACGGGAAACTACTTAATGTGATTAGATATGCAGACGATATAGTAATTCTACCAGATAATATTGGTCTTCAAATTCTGCTTGATCGTATTCACGAGGTAGGAGAGGAAATGGGCATTAAAATAAACTCAAACAAAACCAAATTTTTAGTGTTTAGTCGTGACCCACATCCCGGTGTAAAGCTTCAATTGAACAGAGTCCAAGTGAGAAATTTCACAAAATGACGTATTTGGGAACTGTGATAACGGACCATGGACTTATAAACGTCCATGTAACGGACCAACTAAATCCAGACATAGAAATAAAACGTAGAATAGCAATGACTAAAACTACTTTTATGAAAATGAAGTCATTTCTTTGTAATAACCATCTCAGTTTAGAACTAAGGCAAAGAATGGTTAAGTATTATGTTTGGTCTGTACTTTTGTATAGTGCAGAAGTGTGGACGCTAAAAGTATCGATCATAAACAAAATTGATGCATTGGAAATGTGGGTTCATAGACGAATGCTGAAGATATCTTGGACAGCAAGAAAAACTAATGAAGAAGTAGTAATTCCGGGTATTACTTTATTGCCTATTCGAGCGTTCAAATCCCCCAATATTATTATCTTTCCTCTGACTTGATCTACTACTTTTTGTAATTCGTCATAAAACGTTTCCTTTGTTGTTCGAGGCTTGTTATTGTATATTGTAAGTTGAAACGCGTGTAAGAGAATGGTGAAAGACTTGAATTGAATCGAAAGGCAGTCATCTATATTTATTTTGTTAAAAACACTTAAAAACGCCAAAAAGTATGATGATTTATATAGGTAAATAGTTGATGTACTAATGGAATATAAATATTCCTAACATCGACATATAGCTTTATTACATTGGGTTTACAGTTTACTTATAAACGCAACCATCTATATTTATTTATTTAAATATTTCTTAACTACAATACAAAAATTTCCGTTAAAAGTGAATTTTCTGTCACTTTTTGTTTTTGTATTTGGTACACTGATCATAAAAATAGATCTAATAAAAAATAGACTTATGTGACTGGATGCCAAATATTAAAATTTAACCAATTTATGCATTTACCAAAAAGAATACATTAAATTATTGATTAAACATATAATGTTACCTGTTTACCATTAAAATATCGGGTATAACTATAGGGCATAGGTTAGGTTAGGTTTAATATGAATGGGCGCTTAAGAATCCTTTCATTCGACCTAATAGGTCTTATCATTGGCATAATATGGATTGATACGCCGTTTACAGTTTCAGAGGGAGCTTGATCTGCATTATTGTCATTACTTTAGCCTTTATACCTAGGATATTATTTTTATCGATCCTATGCATGCATGACCTCTAATTTCTCTTGACACAACTGAGGGAGGCATATGTTAAACAGTGTTCAATCCTTTGCTCTAGTAATCTCGGGTTTTATTTCTACGTTCTATGTTCGTGTTTCTGGTCTTGAAATAACTCCCTCTGTATATTCCTTCTATGGGCGTATTTTGGTAGTGTTTCCATAATTACATTTCTCTCTCTGTCTAAGAGTATGTTTAAGTTATTCTGTTTTCCAACTCGAGCTAGTTCTTTGTTCGTCTTCCTATTTTAAATACTTTATAACTGTTGGTATCGGATCTTATTCTTAAATTTTCTTCTTTCATTTGATCAAATTTCATCAGTCTTTTCCTGTCTTGTTGTAAGCGCTTTTTTATTAGTTGCTCTGTCGTATATTTCCATTTAGGAAGAATCATTTCTATTAAAGAAATAAAAAATATAGGCCGAAAATAAAATATGAAATATTTTTTATCTGTTAATAATGAGATTATTTTTATGAAAATACTAAGATTGTTATGAAAATAATAAGACTTTGTATTATTTTTTTAGGCGGCAGATATAGATATGCGATCGGAACTGTACAAGCACATCGTTCTATCAGGAGGTTCCACAATGTATCCTGGGCTTCCTTCTAGATTAGAACGAGAAATCAAACAGTTATATATAGAGCGGGTACTTAAAAACGACATTGAAAAGCTCAACAAATTCAAAATTAGAATAGAAGACCCTCCTAGAAGGAAAGACATGGTGTTCATAGGGGGAGCCGTTTTAGCCGAAGTTATGAAAGACAGAGATGCGTTTTGGCTATCCAAACAAGAATATGAAGAACAAGGATTGAAGATATTAAAGAAATTGGGTGCCAGAGCTGTATGAATGATGTTACGAGATTAAATAAAATGGTAATTGTCGTTCGTTGATCTAAATAATGGGTTTTAACAAGCTGATAATCAATACGTTTATAGATTTTTAACTACCAGTTTGATGCCTATATTAAAAAGTTATCATATATAATTTAGTATTAAAATATGTCATTGTTCACGATTTAGAGAGCTAGTTTAAAAATGTTCTGAAGCGCAATTGTGCAACTATTTTTCACTGCCACGTACAATTATACATTTTTGGACGAACTGTATATCATTTATTGTAAGGTACCTCCTCTTAAACACCTATTAACTGTGCTTTAACATCTTCAGACCTAATCTACCTTGCAAACTACTGACTGCATCGACTAATATCGGTTTTTGTTTGTATCATCAAGGAGTATTTGAGTATTTGATTTTTAATGTTCTTTACAATATGTTGTTTTGCTATTCGTACTCAATACTCATTAGTTTCTAGTATTTTCTTTTCTTTGTTAGTTAGATTCTTAGTACACTTCAATTTATCATCAACAAATGACAGCATAACATGCTGGATCATCACGTCTACAATATATACTTATATACAACATATATCTGTATTGTAGCCCAATGTACATATTTGAGTTCAGCAACTGTTTTGAAACTTATTTACTTTTATGTACAATTTTTTGTATCTTGAAGTGAATAATCTTGGTATACATACCTTTTAATAGTTTATGACCAAAAAAATTCAAAGAAATTAATGCAGTATAAAAATTATCTCGATCTGCTAGGGCGGTCCGATGAGTACTTAACCTACAAAAGAGAAACGAAAAGTTTGGAAAAGTGGCGATGTATTTCTCAACCTAGTCTCCTTTTAGCTCGATACACTTGACCCAGCGATGCTCTAACTTCTTTAATCCTTCTGAAAATACTCTTTCTCGAGGTCTGAAATGTAGACTTTCGTGGCGGCGAGTGCATTTTTTAGTTTGGAAACAATAAGAAGTCTAATGGGGCCAAATCTGGAGAATACAGTGGACGGAGCAACAGTTCGTGGCCCAACTTAACCGATTTCACCATGGCGACGGCGGAGGTATGAGCTGGTGCGTTTTCATGGTGGAAGAGCACTTTTTTCTTCGCCAAATGGCGTCGTTTTTTATGCAATTCGGCATCTAATCGGTCCAATAATTCGGCGTAGTAGAGCCCTGTGAGCGTTTTGGCCTTCTCCAGTAATTGATGTAGTTCACCCTTTGTGAATCCCAAAAAAATTGTGACCATCACCTTTCCGCCGATAGGATAGTCCTCATCTTCTTCGGAGCACGTTCGCTGGGTGCCGTCCACTGTTTTGACTATTCCTTGGTCTCTGGTGTGTACCAGTGGATCCATGTTTAGTCGACGTTTACGAAACGACGTAGAAACTCCTTTGTATTACGTATCAGTTTTAAAAACGTCAAACACTGCTCTGAAGCGGTCTCACGTTTGCGCTTGTTTTCCGCTCAAACGTTGCGGCTCAAAAGCTGCACCCATCGCGCCAATAGCTTTCTCATGCCCAAAATTTCTTGGAGGATATGACATACGCGGTCTTTTGAGATACTTACTGTCTCAGCTATCTCGCGCAGCTTCAGTCAGCGGTCTGCCAATACGCGATTTTGGATTTTTGTCAAGTTATTCTTCGTGGTAGCCATTTTCGGCGCACTGAGGCGTAGCTCATCAATAACCGACGCGACGTGCGACCACGTTGATACTCGAACCAATTTTTGACGGTTGCCGTTGAAACAAAAGAGTCACCTTACACAGCATCCAATCGCTCTTTGATTTCGCTGCGCGATTTTCCTTTCAAAAACAAGAATCGAATCACCGACCGATATTGCTTTTTTTTTCCTTTTTTTAAAATCTGCGGACACGCGCTGCCAAAAACCAAACTAAGAGTCCGATTTGGCTGAAATGTTGACATTAGCCGTCTATGAGAATCTAAGTACTTATCGTACCTCCGCCTACTACAAAATATCTCTTATCAGTTGTGAATAAAAATGTAACTGACAACTTTGGTAGGGTCCTATTTAATAAACTAGTTAATATTCGTTTAATTCCAGTTCTAAAGATCTCTTCTTCAAGTAAATGACATAAATGAAATATGTCAATATATTTCCGTTAAATTTTATGTACTCAAATAAGTACAATGGGCTTAACTGGATTAATATGAGATTACATTTCTTTTATGAAACTATTAACGTTATGTATAAAAAGTTAATGATATCTCATATTCTGTGGAATTAGCAATAATGACATAATTGCTCCATTTCAGTTTTTGTGTCATATGAATCGTTTTATGAATACCGTATTAGAATAAACTGAATAGCTGGTCTACAGCAACTTATTTTTATTTCTCCTTGGGTCTATAGTAATAAATTTTTCTCCCAATATAGCATTTTTCATAGTTTGATTATGTCTTACTACATACAAGTGATTCTGGACCGCTTGGAATGTGACTATAAACATTATTGTGTTCTACAAATATTCCATGATATATATACAAATAAGTTTCCTGGATGGAACCAAACGTTACATGACCCATAATTAGATATATAACCATTTACTCATCTAGGATAGCATCGGTCTACCTAAAACCATTGTTTTGGGCTTGATACAAATGAACTGAAGTACTTTCCCAGTCTTTATTCTAAGAAGTAC
The DNA here is from genome assembly GCA_918026665.1 of Diabrotica balteata. Lineage (NCBI taxonomy): Eukaryota > Metazoa > Arthropoda > Insecta > Coleoptera > Chrysomelidae > Diabrotica > Diabrotica balteata. The sequence goes on from OU898278.1 coordinate 102,005,332, forward strand.
TTTCTTCACAAGCGTTTATGTGTAAATAAGAATAGTAGAATTAGTAAATCCCTGCCTAAAATTTTAACACAGTCCGATATTTGTAGAGTTAAATATTTATATATATATATATATATATATATATATATATATATATAGCAAAAAAAATATATATATTATATATATATATATATATATATATATATATATATATACCAAATATATATAATATTTGGTATAGTCCGCAAAGCACAAGTACATGAAAAGATTTCTTGGACATTTTGAACGAAAATGACGAACTATTTAATATTGTTGTCAAACTGTCACTAAAAGTTTCTATAAACATAAGAATGTCAGCTGTCAAATCACGTGGTTATGCGGTTTCTTAGGAAATACACTGTTGCAGTGTCTTAAGAATATTTAGGTCAAGGAAAAGTTCTACTTAAAATTAGCCAAAAATGTTGTATTATATATTTCCATTATTTTTAAAATCATGTGCGGTAAGAATGGGCAATGCAATATTTAACTACATTATGTTATACAGATTAAAACGATTTAATATTATAGATTAACCACATTAAAAATAGTATAGGTCCTCATAAATACGTTGCGCGTCATTTAATTTGACATAATTTTCGTCAAGCATTGCTATCATAGGGATTATGAAATAATGAAAATGTAAGGTTATTATTATTATTAATTCAGCTCTTCAGAAGCACCTAATGAAAAATTGCAACGACAGACGTAATGAAGTATAACAAATATTATATCTAAAATTAAATACAAAAAAAACTGCTACTTGACAAAACATTCATAATGACTAACATGTTTGGATATCGTTATATTTCAAAACATCACTGTTTTGTTACTTCTAATTCAGCAGTTACTGATATTAGTGGTATTAATGGTTAGGGCAATAAGTTAAAGTTAAAATACTTTGTTATTTTTCACTGAAGTTCTTGTCGATACTTCTTCCCTTTTCCAGTCCAAGTCAGCTACTTCCTTTCAGTTACTCTCAACTTTTCTATCTATCTTACTCTCGGTCTTTCTCTCCTACTTTTTATGGGCCTCTAAATAACACCATCTTTGGCATTCTTTGGGTATGTCCCAGCCACCTCATTCTTTGTGCCTTGACGTATGTTTAGTATATGGGTTGGTCTGCTATTAATCTACACCTGCACACAGTATTGCACTACGGAGTGTATCAAGCCGAGAGTCAAGGACCTTAATGTGATGTTGCTTCAATAGTCTATTATCAAGATATATCCTTACTTCTGTTTTTTAGTTGTTTTTTAGATTAAAAGAAGATACTTCAATTTTTGTAGTTTATATTTCTTACACAGTATGTTAGGTTTGTTTATATTCTACAAAACTTTAATATTAATAAAAATACATATGACAATTCTATAAACAAGAGTAAAAGTTCCTAGCTGTTATTTTCACTCAATAAATGAAAGTTTTAATTCGTGTACTAGTTTTCTATATTTAATGTAAATTATTGTTTTTTGAGTGCTAAATATAAATTTTATTTTATTGAGAGTAAGGCTAAGTAAAAATAATGTTAACATTATCGTTACGGAATTTATAAACAGTTGGTTGTACTGTAACGACGTAGAAACGTCATTTGTGACTTGCAACGGACTTAAGAAAAAATGATATAAAACTGGAATTAGATATTGCACCAGTGCCAAAGTTGTATAAAAGTTCATCTCTCAACACCCCTTCCAGTGCTAGAAATAAGGTACAACTGCAGGTATTTTGATATAAACGCATTATACAAACAATATTATTAGTACAATACAAAAATCGACGTTGCACTTTTATTTGTCAATCTTAAGAATAAACGAATTTTCTTAGATTTACTTGGTCGTATTAGTTTATTAGTGAAAAAGCAGCGCACTTCTCGTGTGCGTTGTAGTACTAAAATATAATTGTGGTTAAATGATGCATAGCAAATTTCCTATTCTTATTGATGCTTTATTCTTTGTTAGGTTTAAAAATTCCTTGGAACCTAAATGTAAATTATCGGTCAATCATTTTACTACTTATTATTAAATGAAATATCTCCAAAGTTACTGTCAAATAGTACAATAGTTATCTTAATGAAGTGTTAGTATTTATTTCATTTGTAAAGACTACTTTTTATTATATTTCTTATTTTTAATATTGTGCATTTTATTTTATTAAGATTGTAGAATAATTTTATATATACTTCGATAAAATAAATTTAGTTATTTATTGTTGTCATATTTTAATTAAAAGGTGCAATCAAAAATATCTCTTTTCCGATCTTGATGTCAAAGTGCCCCTTAATCGTTGTACCAAATAAAAACTGAATCACTCAACACATAAAATTTAACATTATATTGAATGCTACGCGGTCAAATTTGATTGATAGCATATTTTATATCGACAACAGCGCTATGGTACTGTTAAGTACGGTCCTGCTCGCGCACATCGTAGTATGAACCCTGCCAATTGGGCGACTGCGTTCCGATCTACCACGATTAAACCGAACGCACTCCATCGACAGAGGTATCCTTACGCCAGAGGAACAAGAATAGTGACGGGAATTTCGGGTCATCTTTAAGATTCGGGTCACCGGTTCCGGTTCACTTAAGAGAACCGGATCACTTTCTCGTGTCACGGGTCAGTACAGATCATAATTATGCAAACCAAATCTATAATTTTAGCGGTAGGTGTGGGTGGATAATCGAGTGTAAGAGCATTGTGTTATTATGTAGTTGTTATTCAATGTTACAAGTAAATGTTATGACAACCAAAAATTTACTTTGATCTATTAAATTTTACCTAATTAAACTTAAATTCAAATTTAATTTTTTTTAAGCTAATTATATATCAATAACTAAACGTTTCTTTAAGCATGCTAGTTTAAGCATACCTTTCTAAGGTCTCTTTAATGTAAAAAGTACAAGAGATTTTGTAGGTCTTTTACTAATTTATTATTATTATGCAACGAATAATACGCCGTGCCATAAAATATTTCGGGGAATACCATAAATGTTACTTGCTCTGAACAAATACGATTGTGATCAAAAATACAAGAAATACAAAAGAATATATAATAACCAAAATAATCACTTGGAAAGCCAACAAATATATACATATTTTTTGCCGATAATATATATTATAAGTATAGTTTTTAATTAATATTTTACTATCAGTAAAATAAATAATATTTTGCTCTCCTAAATACCCTCGTAAAGACAACCGACGTCCGAAGATCAATTCACTATTCACGTTCGTTTCAAACGAGCAAGACCGCAAAATATCTGAAAAGATTCGGATATGTTTATAAGAACTTGGGATTCAGTGTTCAGCTGACTCCTCGCTTTCGCTTAGAACTACATCATTCCGCGAGTCATATGTGTTTATTACTGACCCGTGATCCGTTAGATTTAATTTTGAGATTCGGGTCAGTTGGATCTTTCTGAAGATTCGGCTCATTGAATCGGGTCAGTTCTGATTTGCACATCACTAAACAAGAACAGAATGACGACACCCCTGCTTCGATGAAGATACGACATATTTAAATTACATTTAAGATATTATACAGCTATAGTTTGTTGTTTTAGTGTTTGTTCAATAAAATTACGTGAAATTCTCAAAATCTTTTACCACAAGCTCTTCTAGCTACATCAGTAGGAATATGAAACAAGAGGCTTCTTAACAATGTTTCACCGACGAGTTTTTCTTTTAATATATTTACACTCATGCACAATTTGAAAAATTTTGGTTGTGGTAATTCCAATTTTAATGCTGTTTAGGTGATAGGCCTCTAAGTGTTGTACCTGAGGAACGTAAGGAACCACGAATCGCAATATCCCCTTAGGGATATTGCGATTCGTGCCTCTGTTAAAATAAATGAACCGTATTTCAATTGTAAAATTTCTAAGAAAGCCATAATTACTTCAACAGCGCTTCAAACAGTAGTTCAAACAAAAACTTCAAGCAGTTTTTGCCTACCTGCAAAATACGAATAATCGAATACTAGATTCTAGAAAGAGATCGAGAACAACGGGGTTTGTTTTTTGAAAACATGAGAGATATATCAGATCAGGATACAATTTTTTTACAAAAATTTTATTTACATACGAAAAATCTTTGTCTCCCTCTCTAACCCCTTTCTCTCTCATGGATCAGCACAATACAAAGCCACTATTTGTACAAGGAGACTACAAATGACGTAACGTAGAAGAGAAAGGTTATTGTTGGACATAACGTTGGAAGATAGGGTAAGAAACGCAGAAATTCGTAGAAGTGGTATAGAGGAAATTATTAAACACATAGCTGAAATTAAATGAAAGTTGCCAGGATACATTGTTAGAGTAAAAGAAAATTATCATTAGCATAGTCATTAACATCTTAGCAGACGTGTTGTGATTCATCATTGAGCTTCAGCAGCTCGGATGGATGAACACAACCGCGGATTTGGTCAACATCGTGAAGGGCCGTAAGCTGCAGTACTTGGGACATATAATGAGAAATCAAGGCAGATACGAGCTACTCCAATGCATTTTACAAGGTAAAATTGAAGGAAAAAGGCCCCAGGACGAAGAAGAATATCCTGGCTTGCTAACCTGAGAGCATGGTATAGAAAAACCTGCACACAGCTATTTAGTATAGCAACCAACAAAGTCATCATAGCCAGAATGATCGTCAACGTTCGGAACGGACAGGCACCCTAAGAAGAAGAAGAAGCTCGGATAGTTTGATTAATGATATTTCTCCACTGTGACGGTCATCTGTTACATGTATTGCCTCAGTATACTGTTTATATTCTTTCATATCAAATAAAGGTACTACAGAAGAAGAAATTAAAAATCGAGTGCGTCAAACCAGAAACTCATAAGACAATTGACTTCGCAGCATTCTAACATATGGAGTAGAAAATTAGTTCTTAAACAAAAGCAGCAGAAACAAAATAAACGCCACAGAAATGGACTACTGGAGAAAAAGCTGCAGAGTTTCCAGAATGGACAAAATAACTTACGACGAAATCAAAAGACGAATGGAGATAAAGAAAGACACCTTAAATTACATTGAAGAAAAAAGATTAACATGGTACGGACATGTCAGTCGAACAAATCCAAACCGATGGATAGCAAAAATAACAGAGTGGAGCCCCATAGGAAAACGCAAAAGAGGTAGACCAAGAAGATCTTTCAGAGATGAGGTAGATGAAGCCATGGAAAGAAGAGGATTGGAAGACGGAGATTTGGAGGACAAAGAAAAATGGTTGAGAGAAGGGAGACAGCGACAACTGTAGAAACCCCTATATATACAAAAACTGTCTCTCGGCACTGAGGTCTCAATCTGCCTACTCCTCAGTGTCGAGTGACAACTGGTGTTACCCTATGTTGCTGCTTTTATACTCGCTGTATGCGCGGGAACGGTATGCGCTGACGTGGCCTGAGCGGTTTGGGCGGGAGATCGCTGAAGCAGGGCTCGCCATGTTGTCGGCAATCGTTTCGCGTCATCGCGCGAATTTAAGCTGTTAGGCCGTTTTTCGATTTCGATAGCTTCACGAATGATTCTTGATTTTAAGGAGCGGGTGGAGGCGATGGTTTTTGCTTTTTCGAAATATATTTTGTGGCCTGTTTGAATATGTTTTGCTAGGGCTGAAGGAGTATCGGAATGTTTGACTGATATAGAATGTTCGTAAATACGGTTATGGATTCGTCGGTTTCTCTGTCCGATGTATGTACGTGGGCAACTGGAACAAGGTATCACCTATACACCATGGTCTTCATTAGGGATTTGGTCTTTTACGGATCTGACGAGATTGGACAGCTTGGTGTGAGTAGTGAAGATGGTTTTGATATTTAGAGGAAGGAGAGTTCTACTGATCTTGTCAATGACATCTTTAATAAAAGGTAGAAAGATTTTGGGTTGATCCGGCGGCAAGGTTTCTTTTTTGGATGTAATAGGGTTTACATGTTTTTGAATGCTCTTATTGATTTGGGTTTTGTGGTAGCCGTTAAGTGTTTGCCTTATTGAATTGATTTCGGGTGACCTATGATTGGTGTAGCTAAGTCTTATGGAACGAAAAATGAGAGTGTTGACAACTGAATTGAGTTGGGCGGGATGATGATGTGACTGGGCATTAAGATCAGCTCAGACCACGTCAACACATACCGTTCCCGCACATACAGCGAGTATATAAACAGCGACACAGGATAAGACCGGTTGTCACTCGACACTGAGGAGTAGGCAGATTGAGACCTCAGTGCCGAGAGACAGTTCTTGTATATATTATATAGAACACGATACTGGTACGTCTCGAGTGAGGGGAGTAATCAGATTGAGACCCCCAACTCGAAACGAACCGTATCACTCTTGATAATGGCTCCAAAATGGGAGCCGAAACGTCGAGCATTAAATTCTCAACGCGGTTCTTCCCGAGAACCTAGTGATTTTCATTCATCTGACCGCGGAAATATATCCGAACATTTTATTCACCTCTACGGGGAGGAATTTTTCATTCTCACTAAATCCTTTTCTAATCTTCTAACACGCAAATACCGTCTTCTCTGTGATCCTGCTTTTCTTAAATCATGTCGTGACCATCAAGTCATTCCGAAATCTCAAAAATCTCTCGAAAATTCAATTCATTCCACACGTCGCAACTTAGATTCAACAAATATCCAACTTCTTAAAACCTACAATGGCATTCAGTCTTTCAATATCCACCCATTATTATGGGATACTTTCGATCGTCTTTCTCACCAAAAAGCCCAACACATTTCTGACAACAAAACTCAAACCCAGAAACGCAAACCAGACCAACTTATTTCTCAGCAAAATCCATAGCCCATTTCGAATCAACAACCCTCTACTGTTGTCCGCAATTTCTCAGATATCCGATTCTGCTACCAAAGCTCTGTCAAAAGGCTTCAATTTTTCTGTCACTCCTCTTTCTATACCAACAGAGAAAATTATTTGTCAAACTGAAGAAGCTATTTCTCATCTTTCTTCCGACCAAGCCGAAATTGCCACACAAGATGGTGCCAGAATTCTCCGTATTTTCAAACCCCCACCGTCAAATATCAGTCTTAGAAAGACGTGCCCTCAAAGAACTTTATAACAACCCTGACATTGTCATCCTTCCGGCCGACAAAGGTAATGCGACATTATTACGACAATAAACGTTTTGCCTATGCGACAGGCATTTAAATTTCCTGATGCCCAGCAAGTGCAGGAGTTGAGTGATTTTACAAATGTGCGTTATAAGAAGAGTTATGAAGAAAAATATTGGATAACATGAGGAGCCTGGTGATTTTGGAAATCATCTGGAAATATCCACGATTTCGTAAAAAATCAAGAACAATTCGCCAACATAGATGTTATTATAAAGGAACTTCCGACTGAGGAAAACCGAAATAATTGTTTTATCTTTGGGATTAGCGAAAAATATCAAATCTACCAACAATCTACTTGGCCCAAAGGAGTCGGTTTCAGACATTTCGACTTCAAAAAATTCCATAACTATCAACGTAACAACAAGGATTTTTGAAGACCTTCCCAGGTATGAGAGGAATTAGTATATACCAATCAAGATCAAATATCACTAATAAATTTACTATTATTATATACAACATATGTTCTGTACGCAATAAAGTTGAGGAACTGGAAGTATGGACAAAATGATTGGCAAAATCTTCTGCTTTTAATTGAGCACTGTTTATATGCTCTAGAAACACTTGTATTAATATCTAAATTTTTCAGATTTGAAAGTATCCATAGAGGAACATTGATTCTAATTAATACGATGTTTCAGTAGGTATAAATTCAATTGTGTTGACTACAATAAATTATACCACCTGTGCATTGAATCTGAATTTGAATTCTCTATTACTTCAGTAAGAAGCTTAATACTTTTCTCATTGTTGTGTATAGGCCCCCTAAGTCTATTATTCAGTTATTATTTCCCAGATTGGAGTCCTTGCTTGAACAAATTTCACAAGTGACTGTAGGTAATATTGATTATCTGGATTCATCACACAGCCATGTTACCATTATAAATTTACTTAATAGTTTTAACATGAGAATGCTGGTTACCGAACCAACCAGGTGAGGTAGGGTTTTCGGCAAATATAATCTTGACAGGTGTATTAAATTATGTAAGGAAGATTGGCATAATATTTTTTGTTCTCTTAATTTGCTCCATCAATTTCATCACACACTCATGAAGATTTTTGGCGTTTCAAAAAAAATTCTTAAATCAAAAAACGAAAGAAACTTGGGTTACTAAAGGAATTAGAATTTCCACCAAAAACTTAAAATCATTAAAGTACATTAAAAAACATAATATGTAATAATGAATTTTTGATGTATTTCTCTAAATATATGTTTATCTATAGGAAGGATACTAAATTAGCTAAATGTATATCTTTTAAATCTAGAATGGAAAATGCAAATAACAAAAAAAGGAATATTGGCGTATAGTTAATTATCTTAAAGGCGCGTACAGATATGCGAGCCAAACGGTATACGTACGGTACGCGTACAGATCCTTGAAAATATATCTACTTCATTCGGATCGCAAACTTCTCTCGCGCCATGGAAAGCGATAAAACCAACAACGAACACACATGTGCGAAATGATTCATTTTATTTATAATTTGGTTACTGATTTATCGTGTTTCTGTTTATTACAAAAATAAAAATATGCACAATAATCAGTTTACTGTTTTCTCGCGTCTCTCTAGGAAGGAACACGTCATTCACACAATGTCGATTTGATGAGACAATAAAAATGTTCGCTGCGTTTAGTAGTGCCGTCCAAACTGAACGCCGAGCTTTTTTTGAAGTCGTGGAATAAAACGAGTCACGATCAAACAGTACGTAAGCGGTTTTGTCTGCCGTACACATTAACGAATATTGCGTTCGCATACCGTTTGGCTCGTAATATGTGTACTGAGCTTAAGGTGCGTACAGATATGCGAGCCAAACGGTATACGCGTACGCGTACAGATCCTTGAAAATATATCTACATCGTACAGATCGCATACTTATCTCGATCCATGGAAAGCGACAAAACTAACAACGAATACACATGTACGAAATGATTCATTTTATTTATAATTTGGGTAATGATTTATCGTGTTTCTGTTTCTTACAAAAATAAAAATATGTACAATAATAAGTTTACTGTTTTCTCACGTCTCTCTAAGAGGAAGGAACACGTCATTCACACAATGTCGATTTGATGAGACAATAAAAATGTTCGCTGGAATAGTGCACCGTCCAAACTGAAAAACGAGCTTCTTCATGGAATAAACCGCTACAATTTGGTTCGCAACGAGTCACGATCACACAGTACGTAAGCGGTTTTTTCTGCTGTACACACTAACGAATATAACCTTCGCATACCGTTTGGCTCGTATATGTGTACCGAGCTTTAGAGCTAAAGTTCCCCAAACTACTGATATAGTCTTAGAGCCTAGTGAGCTAGATAAATATTACTGTTCGCTAGGTCCAGAACTCACTGAAAAAATTTATTTTTCTGATCTAATGCATTTTTTAAATGGAATAAACAATGCAGATTCCTTTTATTTTCTTCCTACTAAATCGGCTGAAATGAAAATCTTATGGCTAGGACGATATGCCATGTAAAGTTTTATCCCATGTTCCTGATAATGTTCTGAGAGTTTTATCGGAGACAATAAACACGTATTTTTCAACAAGTGATTTTAGTTATTGTTTAAAATTTGTTAAAGTTATTCCTCTGTATAAAGGTGGTGACTACGATTTACCTGCTAATTGTTGTCTTATGTCTTTGTTGCCGTTGCTTTGAAAGGTTGCAGAAAATTTGGTAAAAATCCGAGTGATTCTGACAAAAACACAGTTTACTTTCTATCAATTCGGTTTCCAGTCATTACATTACATGATACCATCTTCGAATTCATGGAAAAACTGTAATTTGACTTAAAGATTTTGTTGCTGCTGCGGTTTTCTGTGATCTATCTAAAGCCTTTGACTGTGTCAATCACAAAATACTTTTTAATAAACTTGAAGATATGGTTTTAGAGGCACTGCTCTAAAGTGGTTCGGTTCATACTTGGAAGACAGATGCCAGTCTGTATCACACTAACACTACTCTAGTAATATCTTTATTAGTTGTGGCGTACCTCAAGGCTCTGCCGGTCCTATCTTTTTCTTGATATATCGATACATTTTTGGAAAGTAACGTAAGTGACATTTTTGGCGAAAATAATGTTTTTCAATTAAACTAACACTATTACTGTTAAAAAGGTACTGCCAAAGTGTAGTAAGCCTAGAATTACTTTAAACCTTTTTTAGGACAAGTTTTTCAGTCATAATTTAAATAAGTTTAACCAGGTTGAATTAAAAAATTGTTTTTTATACAAATCGTGTTTGGTGACTTACGTTACTTTGCAAAAAATGTATCGATATTTTAATGGCATAATTAACCTCGACATTAATGATGCTAGCCTCTTCTCTCGATAAACTGAATCTCTCGTTCTGGCCTGAACAGCCTCTTGGAATATAAGTAGAACAATATAACTTACAATATTTTACTGGATCAGCTTCTGTCAGATACACTTACTCCACGAAAACTCACAAACATTCACTTCTACTGCTTACTACCTCTGGGGAACCAATAGAGAACAACGACTGTTCGCCTTGCACCCTCGGAAAAACAACTGATTATATTTTCTCCTTCAAAAATCTAGCTAAACTCTCTTTCCTACATACCTATCCCACTTTTTTCAATCTCCAATCAGAGTTCGTTACACTTATCCCCATCTACTATTTAGATAATAAACAACAATTTTACCTACAATTATAAAGTTCCTAAAAAGTATTAACATGCTAATCGGTTTCTACAAATTCTTAAGAACTAACGGAGAATTATATTTTCTAAATATTTCTATTCTATTGTCTTATTCACTGTATATCGACGTACAAATCTATTTGGAAAACCCGCTCGCATTGTTCACGATTTCACTAAGCTCACTCACGTCACTCGAATATATTTTACAAAGAAAATAAATTATACATATCTTTAAATTTTGTTTACTACAGGTAATCCAGGATAATGGACTTTCATTTATTCGAAATATCTTTTATTTTGTACTTTGAAATATATTAAAAGCAAACCAATATTATTTTCAATATTACATATCATAATATATATATATATATATATATATATATATATATATATATATATATATATATAATAAAAAAATTGAAAAAAAAATACAACCATTAGAATTTACTCTCAAGGAGTGGTTTTCTCATTAGGTTAGAAATTATGTGGTAAAAAATTAAAACAGTAAAGAAATCTAAATTTAATGTCACTGTATAATTAAGTAATTCCAAATTATTGAATTTACAAATATATGATTTTTTTCTAATAGGGGTAGTTTTCACCCATATAAATAAAAACAACCAACGGCACAAGTCCAACTTTGAAGTTGAGGGTAAGTATAATCTAAATCCAAATTTCTATGCAAATCAGTGGAGATAAGGTATTCAATGACATTGTTTTAATTAAGTATAACTATTCAAGGGATTGAGACTTAGGGGGTAAACTGTAATAAAATCTTAAATTATATTTTAATGTTAATTGACATTTATTCACTTCATTAAAAGATTATTTAAATCAATTACCCGCTTTAATTTACAATTATACGAATTTTTTCTAATAGGAGTAGTTTTCACCCCTATAACATAAAAATGAGGATAAGTAGAGCTTACATCCAAATTTTCATGCAATTCGGTGGTGACACGGAAAATTGCACGTTCATGTACAAATTTCATCTTCATTTACTGGCGTATAAGCATGATCCTATCTTTTGAGCCACATTTTGAGCACTTATTTAAGAATAAACATTTTTGCGCGTTATTCTATGTATAGTTTATCCAAATCCACTGTGTGTCCTATTATATACGAATATTTCATATACCTAGTACTATTCCTGCTTCTTTTTCTATGTTCCACATAGAAAATGTTCCACAGTAGTTTATGAATAGGTTCGATTGAAATAATGTCTTTCATTTATTAAGTTGACATACTTCTTCTTCGTAATGTGCCTCATCTTTTAAGAATATTGGCGATCATCACAGCTCATTTAACTCTGACTGCAGCAGTTCTAAGAGTCCTATTGTTGTTTCTCCACTCCACTGCTTTACATTTTTATGCTGACTCATAAAGTTGCTACTATCCACGTATGTTCAGAAAGGCTATCGAAATTCGTAAACATTGCAACAATTTCAATCGTAAAGACGAGGGTCTGCATCTAAACAGGGTATGTCTGACAACATTAGAGCATACAAAACATCTTACCAGACGTATCATAAAATCCAACATCAATCGGCAACATCGAAAGTTTGGTTAGATAATACTGTAGATGATCTACTACAAAGTTGATCAACTCCACTGAAAGAAAGATCCTTACAATTTTTATTTAAGTCTTGTTCAACTAAAATCGGTCGACTGAACTTGACGCAGTAGTTGACGCTTAACAAGTATCGTGGCCAATCAAGTTTTTTCCATTTTTAGGTTTTCTTTTTTTCGTTTGATTTGATCAAATTTTAAACTAGTTCACTAGTCACTTTTATTATTTTATTGAATATTTAAAAAGTACATTTATCAGTGTCCCTAGGTTGGCTGTGTTATACGTATATTACCCGGTATATTAAGATAGAGTTGTTCCAAAAAATAAATACTTCTGACATTAGTAAAAGAAAAGATTTAAATTAATTTAAAAAAGGTACTAAAATAACATACTTGTTTCTTTTCTCTTAGTTTTATTTATCATGTTTTTTAGTTAATCGGCTGCTCACTTGACGTTTGTTGGCATGCTTTAATTTTTTCTCTCGGTCTTTAGTAGCCTTGGCTTGTTGCATGGCTTGCATGATGAGACCATGACTGCTGTTAGTAGAACTCATGAAAACAGCTGGATCAATTATGTTCGTATCATCTATATGAACTTTCGGTATGTCAACCAGATTTTTTTCTTCTGATAATACCCCTGGAGCTAGTAGAAGAAAAATTTCCTTTGCCCATTCGGGCAGACCTCTGCTAGAAGCTATATACTGCCAACAAGGGATGCCTAAGTGGGCAATGCATCTTCGAAAATATGTGGTAAAATCATCAGCTAGATAATTGAATACCATAGAAATTGTGTACAACCATATAGTAGGATTCGAGTATGTGTTTATATACACCAAGACAAGTTTTGCATTTTCATCTATTGAACAAAGTTCGAATACTTTACTATCCTTAGAAAGCACAAGTTTTAATTTTGTTCCTACTTTTTCTATTTGCGCTGTATTTTTAGTTTCATAACCGTATATTCTTAATACATCATTCAAAGGATTTATTTCTATCTTTCCTTGTCTTACGTTCTTTTTTTCCTGATTTTCTATTTCGTAAGAAAAATCATAAGAATACAAGAACCCATTAGTTGACGAATAAAAAGCTTTTAAATCTTCTGGTAAAGAGATTCCGTTATTATGTTCCCAAGTTCTAATATCTATCTGTCTCAATCCTGAGAATCTCTTTAGCGAAAGGTTTGATATGTAGGGTGATTTTTCTAATACCTTTGATAATCCAAGAAGAAGATTTTCATAAAATGAGTCTTCGGAAACTTTGTCTACAACAAAACCCATTTTCCTGTAAAGAGTTTCATAATTAGTTATTGGCATTGCCATAAAATTTATTTTCAGTTCTTAATGATGCTATTTATAACGTTTAGATTAACGTCAAGAAATAAAGGCATAATTTAAAACAAATTTTGGAAACGCATCCATTTTTTGACAACTATCAACTATATATTTTCGACAAATATATAGTTGATAGTTGTCAAAAAGTTCCCTTGGCTTAGGAATATTTTGATAGAGTCATATCGGAAACCAATAACACAAAAATTCCTACACACCTTATTAATAGATAAAGTACACTTAATCTTGCAGAATTCTTTACTTGAAAAAAGTAAAATAATCATCATCAAGTGTATATTAATTAATAGTTAAAACTTAATTACTAAATTCACTACAGTTAGAACTAAATATATTATATACTATCGGCAATACTTTACGGTGAGTATTGAGAAAAACGTCCTGGTTGAAAAAGTTAATGCAGTTGCGTGGAAAAACAGCAATATAATTTTTTAGAACTCCGATAGACAGATAAAGAGTAAAATGGCCATGATGATTGCCAATGTCCTTAAAGGATGAGGCACACAATGAAGAAGAAGACTGAGACTGAATAAGAAAGAACTATATTCAGGTGAGACAGCACCTGAAACTATAATGTGTACCTGTTGTACACTGATATATGAAACACAGACCACTAATAACTGTTAATAAGAGGAGGTAGGTGATCTGTGATATGAAAGATACTCTTTCTCAACTACTATGCTATTTGTCGTAAACTGATATGGGAAAAGTACTCTTTCCCATTTGACGGCTGTGATTTACTCTGTTCACTGAACCCATAGAATCGCGCCGATACAACGACGGGTACAAGCACAATTCAGGGCTGTATTTGTATTTTCTTTTCCACAGAAATGAATTAAAATTAATGTTTTCTAACTTAACTGACCAGAAGTGCCAATCGAACTCAAGAGATGAAAAATAGGGAAAATGATTTTATTTAAATAAATATTATTTACAAAAGATAATTTTATTTTATATTATTTTAATTATATTAACGACAGGTTAATTTTCTTTCGGTGAGAATACAACATACCATTAGAATCATGGTAATCATTACAAACTAATTATCTAACTCGTATCTATAATAATATCAATCTTTGTGGTTGTTTAGTAGTTATTCTGACTTCACAGTTTAATGATCATTGAAAATATAAATTCACAAATTAAGCCAAGGGAATATCTTGGACACTGTCCAAATCTAAATTTAAAGAGTGGTGAAAGTTTTAGTAAAAGTTTAATCGATAAAGTAAGTGCTATGACGGGAGTAGGTTTTCTTACTATTTCTAAAATACGCAAAGAAGCTGCGGAAGAAGAACTAAGCCCCGTAAAAAAAACAAGAAAACGTACCAAAAGTACAGTGAACAGCAAAAAGTTCACTCACTTCATGACGCAGTAGTTCATACGCGGCTCCTTGCCATTATGCATAGTTTTTTCTTTAAAAGTTTACCTCCGACATTGAACAGAGTTTGTTAAGGGGTTGTCAACAGGCCTAAAACAGCCGACAAAACGAGGCCCCTGGTTTGTTATAATTAGACTTCGGCAAATATGCAAATAAAAATGTAGAAAATATGCGCATAAATATGCACGTGTTTACCCGAAAATATGCAAATATTTACAAAATATGCATACAAATAAATAAAAAAATCGTAAAATAGTAACAATTTTATTTAAAAAAAAAGTGTACATAACTAAATATTTCCTACTATTCATTAAGATTTACATTTATTTTAAGTAACTACATCATTTTTAAGTATAAATAAACTTATTTAGAATTATGGTAACAATAAATGACCAAGTGGTGTTCAAAATTTTCTAACAAAAACTTGTGGCTTCTGTCTGAGTACATATATTTATATATGGAAAAACTTCATTCAACATCAACTGATGTAACGGGAGCATTTTTCAAACTAACCAAAACATTTGGTTCTAAATTAATTGTTTCCGAAATATTTCCAGCTAGAACACTGACTACTTCAGAAAGAATATGGTAACCTTTATTTTTTTCCATAGTAGCTTCAAATTTTTTTAAAATATCTTTTCCAATATTACCTTTAACGTTCCGACAACATGACGCAAATTCTTTTATTAATGCTGTACTTTCGATCAATGACAGTTTTGGTGATTCTAACTGAATAATTGTTTTTTGAACAAAACTAAAATTTGATTTTATAAATGAAAGTTCTTGTTGAAGCAAGTTACTCTGAAAAGTTTGTTTAGAATCCAAAAGAGATTGGGAACTTTCATCTGTTAACGTATCAATTATGTTCTTTATTTTAACAAAATGATCTGCATAAAATTAGCTGCTTCTAACCATGTTCCCCATCGCGTTAAAATAGGTTGTGGTGGAAGAGGAATGTTAGGTAGCATTTCTTTATAAAGTTGAATTCTTATAGGAGATTTAAGAAATACTTTTTTGACACTGGATATCATGGTATTTACAAGAGGAAACTTTTTTCGTATTTCCTCTGCAACTCTGTTTAATCCATGCGCTACACAAGTAGCATGTATTAAATCTGGGAAAAATATTTTTAAATTTTGTCCTGCTTTCACCATATAAGGAGCAGCATCCGATAAAATAAGCAGTAATTTATTAGAAGGAATAGTTGTCGGAAGAAAAAAAGTTGCTAATGTTTCTTGTATAAAACGCGAAATTGTTAAAGCATTTGTTTTCTCAAGTTGCTGGCATGAAATAAGATGAGATTTTGGTAAGGTATCTTCTTTAGTTTCGTCTACAGATATGTAAAAATAATTATCTGCAATTTCTTCCTTAATATTAATTAACACCGACGAGTATAGCCCGTTCACATTATTTCTTCTTAGAGACCGATCACTTGGAACCATGGACGTCTTTATTTATACGTCCATGCTTGGAACATTAAGTTTGCAATATTTTTTTAGAAACGAACTAAAATTTACGTTTGCTAATTTTGAAAGCGGTATGTTTGCAGACACTAATGCGCGACACAAGTCTTCATTAAAAGTTTCTTGCTCATCTAATTTTTTTGAAGTAGATTGGAAACATTCAGCCATTGAAGTTTGATGTTTTCCTCCTATTTTTCCTTTTTTTGCAATGTGTGAAGCAGTTCTCACATGTTGGTCTATCTGAAATTTCTTCTCACATGCTATCTATAAATAAAAATAAAACCTTTATTTTAACCCAACCTTTAAAATATAAAAATATACAAGGTGTTTTTGGTTAATCAAATAACTGTTTGGAAAAAAAAACACTCGCTAAGTGTTTAAAATGCAGTATTAATCCACAAATTAGTTTTTGTTACTAACCATTAGTACATCATATAACTTATTTTAAAATTCAACAAAAGTTTTTTTTTGTTAATTCAATTACAATAAAAATAATTGTGTTTTAGAATAGCTGACTAAAAACAACCTACGAGTAGGTACTAAATTTCAAGTAAATACGATTATTGGTTTTAAAGTTATTGTTGTTATTAACTAAAAGAATTTAATTTTTTTTTTTAATTTTAACACCCTGTATCTCGAAAAGTAAATAAGTTTGACCCCTCATTAACTATATCGTTTTGTTCAATTTTTCGAGAAGTATCTACAGTCAAACGTTGTAATTGTCATTTGGAAACCCTGTAGGTATGAAATATTAGATATTTAATAGAAAATATTAGATACTTACAATTTTGCCACAGACTGAACAGTAGATTTTTCCCATATCCATAGACAGCTCTTTATAAGGTTTAATCCAAGTTGAAGCACTGGTTGTTTTAGGCATTATAAAATCACAATCTTCCTTTTTGGTACGCACAACGAGTGTTTACGCTTTGAATATCAAAACAAAAATGATTTACAAATTTGAGCATCAAATTAGAAATGTTTAGGTACCTAATTCAATAAACTGGGAGATTTTGGAAAATCCCTAAATTAGGAACAAAACTATTAGCCGTTTACCTGCTGTTAAGATACAATAAATTGTAGATAGATTTGGGGATTAGTTCATAAAATGCAAATGAGCGAACCCTTAGCGATTATCCAATAACTGTGACCAAGACTTTCTAAGAATGTTGAGGGCTACTTAAATTGATCTTCTTTGAAATTGTAAATGTTTTGTACCTGTAGAGATTACGTACTTAGATCATTTCTTGATAAAAATGACCACAAAATTTTATACAAGAATTGAAATAAATTGGTATGTTTAACAATTTTCAAATACAGTATAAAAATCTGAATTTTTATGCACTTTATGCAAACTTTTATACAAATATGCCAAAATATGAAATATTTGCATAAAATATGCACAATATGCAAAATATGCAATATGCATATTTGCCGAAGTCTAGTTATAATGCATGTGGATAGTGAATTGGGCTTTGTTGAATGTGCTGCTTTTTGGGTTTTAGCTAAAAAACGTTAGCGGACTATCATGATGAGATGGATGGTCCCAGATTAGAACAACGGTTTAAGGAAAAGCGGCTTCATAATCTTCCAGAGAAAACTGTTGTGATATATAACCCCTTACCATTCGAGGAGAAAAAAGTGATTTTGACAAAAGCATTTAATAAAGATCAAATTAAGACATGGTTGCTGGAGAAAGATATCTTTTTGAAGAAGATTATTTATAATCAGAGCTTATGAAATCATAAACACATTCAAAGAAGAATACATAAAATATAAAATCGACGTAATGGGCAAAGAGAAAAATGTTGCCATTCTGAGACTACCTCGTTCCATTCTTAACGTAGAATAAAGTATAGTAAATTTAGTAAGTAATTTATTGTTCGTCAAATGTTGACTTCTAACATTCTGTTCTGTTCTGTTGTTCATTCTAACGGCAGAAAACTGCATCAATTCAAACAAAGATTTAAATATTTATTTTCACTTCTATTATTCATAATTATTTTTGTTTTCAATTAAAGAAGTCGGCAATAATAATCTTATTTCAACTAATAAAAGTGACTGATTAAGACATTTGCTTCATGGGTGGGGGAGCACTTCCAAAAAAACACAACACCAACCAACAGACATAAAAAAGATAAACCCAAACGATATAAAAGAAAAGACATAAATAATAGAATTATTATAATATAATAGATAGTAGAAATTTTTGTGTTCTATGTTGCCGACAATGATTCAGTCAAAATATTCACAAGCTGAGTGATTTGACTATAGTAGAAATCGATAACAAAGCAGTACAAATTGACAAATGTATGTCAATTAAATGTAAGTAAATGTCAAACTGAAAACTTCAAGTATATATCTACTCCTGCAGAAATTAAAACAATTAATCGCTCAAAAGTACTGCGACTTTTAAACCAACCTTGCATACAAGTGACCCAATAAATTATGGTAAGGTTTATTTACAAGTGTGAGTGTTACATGCTACAAAAGATAAAAATCTGGTAGTCTAAAAGTATCTGACCATTACCTAGTAGGTCTTCTTCTTCTTCTTCTACTTTTTGTAGATCTTTCGATCTGTTTAATTCTGAAGCTGTCTCTGGTTAATTTCTTGGGAGGTAGATTGCCAACTATCCCTCCATCTTTTAGGTGGTCTTCCGGGGGGTCTTGAACCGGGCGGATTGTTTTCTAGGGCAATTTTTGGGAGTCTATTCTCATCCATTCGTTTTACATGGTTGTACACATCCTCTTGCGCTGCCTTCCCCATCTTACAATATCTTGAATTTTGCACTGCTCTCTAATGTTTGTATTTCTCACTCTGTCTCTTCTTGTTTTCCCCATTATTGTTCTTAGGGTTTTCATTTCGGCAACCCTTAGCATCTGTTTCGTTTTGTTGGTATCTTCGCGCACTTCTATGCCATATGTCATGATCGGTCGTATGCAAGTCTTATAGATTCTAATTTTACTATCTGTGCGCATATACGGATTTGACCAGACTATCTCCCGCAGACATCCTGACAGTGCAGATGCTTTGTTGATTGACTCCTCAGGTCCTTTACTGGGTCGTGGGTGCTTGATATATCTATGCCCAGATATCTGAATTGCATCACCTGTTCTATGGGGTTGTCCTCAACCACTAACTTACATCTGAGCGGACCTAGTAGGTATCAGTCAGATATCCAAACCGTCTAGGCGTCGGATTCTCGCTTCATTTTCTCGAATAATTTAGTGGTGTTGGTTCGATCCCTGACCGAGGACGGAAAAACAAAAAGGCTAACGCAGCAGTTTAAAATTCTAAATCACTCTGCCACTTAGACTAGGCCACTTAGGCCGTCCGCACTTAGCCTTAGAAACTTAGATACGTTGGTGTCTGATAGACCTACAATGTAATATGTAGGAACAGTACGGCAAGAGATGAGGGCTTGCGGCTTAATGACACTCTCTGTAAATCCCTACCGGATGGGTGTTTATGCCTAATAAACGAATATATTGTAATGAAATAGCATCTCTCCGATGCATGGTATACGTCACAATTCGTAGAAAGATAAATCTAGAAAACTCGAAGAGTTGGCATTTCAATAGCGCACGTCTTCGATGCGTTTCGATGAGACGAATTAGAGGTGGGCTACTCCAGAATGTTCTAGTACATAATAACTTTGGTATATACAGGGTGGTCCTTAAGTAATTGTACAAAAAGAAACAGTAGATTCTACACTTTAAAATATTAGGATATAAGCCAAATTGCTTTAATAAAATATTGATATTAAGAAAGATACAGGTTGTTAAAGTGCAAATTTAAAATTTTATTTTTCGCTATAACTTTCATGTTTGTTAACATTTTTGTTTAAAAATTTACAACTGGGTACTTTTAAATATTATATTATTATTATATTATATATTATTATATTATTATTATATTATAATTTGATGCACACTTTGATGTAGCTGATAGAGGGCGCCACATAGGCTACATATGTGTCATAAATTTGCACTTCACTTGTTTGCTCTTTATGTTACTCGTATTTGTTTCAAAAATTAATAAAGATACATTATTTTAACAAAAAAAGGTATACTTGTTAATAACTTCAAAACTCAACAGTTTTTGAGATAATCGCATTTTATAAATCAGCTGCATAATTCTGATTTAAGGCACTCACTCCAGGCAACGAAGGAAAAATAGATAAAAAAGTTATTACTTCTGAGTTTTGGTATAAAATACCTATAACTAAAGTTAATAGTTAACGAAATATTAAATAATAATGTTTTTCGTTAAATTAAAGTCACAATAAAAACATTTTGTTTACAAACCAAATTAAGAAATAGTTAAACTAAATAACATAACTTTTTGTTAAAGTAAGTTTTTGATATGTCCACCATTTTCTTTAATTCATTTGTCAATATATTCCACAAAAGATCGTCTCATATTAAATAACATCATTGGTTCTAAAGAAACTGCTGCAGTATTTATTTCGTCCCTTAGTTGATTGCGAATCTTTATAGAATTCTTAGATACATGTTGTTTTAATGCGCCCTATACACCAAAATCAAGCGGATTAAATTCTGGGCTACGTGGTGGCTATAATGTATAATGGATACATATCCAATTTACATTACATCGATTATTTGGTATATCATGGAAATACGTCTTATTTGTCGCAGGGTTTAAATAATGTATTAAACTTTAATGTATCTCGTTCATTGGTTACACAGTTATACGTTATATATACACGGAATAACCTATCGATGACATTACTTATTTATATGATTACGTTACAGCTTACGAGTAACTATAATTACATCTCAAACAAATGGACTATTATGATTTACTAATAAATTAATATTATGCGAAACTAAATTGCCTGTGTGTTTACTATATTTATAAAATTATTGTTTATTAGACCAACGATGATGTTTTTGTAATAATTATGAGTCTTTAAGGTTGGATTTGTAGCAAAAGTATTATGAAACAAGATACATATGTATTATTCAATACCTGTGCTCTAGTTTCTAATTGTCCTAATAAAAATGCGTAAACAATTTACGTAATGAATAATAAGTATTCTTTTGAATTTTTTATAAATTAAATACTTATATCAATATCTCACCACATTGCCAAGAAATATGACTACCACGACCAATCCAACATTCAGAAAAGTTGTATTTAAATATGTTCTCATTGCCTTCTCCATAGATAAGTTATGGTGTTGCAACATATTACATAAACCACACATTTTGAATTTTCATCATTTTACAATAGAGAAAAAGTAATACCACTCCATTATAGAAACTTACGAAGCGATTGAAAGGGAAATTGTAAACATGATGACGGCCAACGTTTGAATACGGACACGGCACCTAAAGAAGATGAAGAATCTTTTCTGCAATAAGACATTTAGCAGCTATAACAAAACATTTTGTGCTATTACATTATCATCTTTGAGTTGTTTAATAAGAATAAACTAAGAATTATGCTTATCTACAGCTGGTTAATAATTATTATGCAGCTGACTTATAAAATGCGATTATCTCGAAAACGGTTGAATTTTAAGGTTACTAACAAGTATATATTTTCTTTGTAAAAATAATGTATCTTTAATATTTTTAATACAAATAGAGCTAACTTAAAGAACAAACAAGTTGAGCGTAAATTTATCCCACAAATGTGGCATATGTGGCGCCCTCTATCAGTTACATTAAAATATGTATAAAATTATAATTTATCCTACTTAAAAGCATCCAATTGTAAATTTTTGTAGAAAAAATATTGACAAACGTAAAAGTTATAGAGAAAAATAAAATTTTTAATTTCCACTTTACCACCCTGTATCTTTCTTAATATCATCATTTTATTAAAGCAAGTTGGCTTAAATCATAATATTTTAAAGTGCAGAATCTACTGTTTCTGTTTGTACAATTACTTAAGGACCCACCTGTATATTTAACGATGTTATGAGTTGAGCAGTTAAGATATTACCGAAATGTAAACGTATAAATAATAGTACATTGTTTACCGGGTAGGAAAAGCTTAACATTCCTGGACGACTGTGAAGATTGCTAAGTCAAGGCGCAAGCCGAGACTTAGCAACACAGAGTCCAGGAATGTGGCTTTTTCCTACGAGGTAAACATACTATTTTTCCGCAAATCGTTTAAAATTCGACAGATATTGATTGATTTAAAAAAAAACGCGATAATTTTATTCCCAAATAAATGGTGCTTTGAAATTCCTAATAAAATTACTTGGGTTACTATGGAAACGTATTGAGGTTGAATTGTCAAATTTATGTAGAACACTAACAACTGTACGGAAATATCATTTCCTTACAGTAAGGAAATGACATTTCCTTGCAGTAAGGAAGTCCTGACTTTTTCTTCAAGAAATTTTCACAGGAATGTCAAAATTTCCTGGCGATTTGCGGAAAATATATTTATATAAATTCGAACTGCTCGTTTTATTTATTCTCGCCAAAGTTGGTGTCCGTGTGAGATTTCAAAATAAATTTAGCAGTGACTTTTGAAGGTTTTGAAAAGTATTGTTCGTCGGGAACATCCGCGTAGTTCGGTAGTGATCTTTGTACGAAAGAACATTTAAAAAAGTACGTGTGTGCCTGACCAAAGATGCTGCTAGTAGAACTTATAGTAACTGTTCAGAAAAGATACTCCAAGAACGACAGAAGACTGTTCTCAACAAGAATGGAGACGACCCAGAGACATTCCAGTTTCAATCAGCAGAAGAAGCCGTTTTAACTAAAATAATTGATGGAAAATTCGAAACTGTTTCCAAAAGATTCGATGAAACGTCTCAAATGATTAAAGAAACTTCTAAAACAAATGATAATAAATTTGAAAACGTCTCGCAAATGATTGAAGAATCTTCTAGAAAAAATTATGATAAATTTGAAAACGTTTCCAAAAGATTCGATGAAACATTCGAAAATGTATCTAGAAGATTCGACGAGACTTCACAAATTATTAAAGAAGTAGCTAGACAAAAGGACAAGAAACTCGAAAAGGTTTCTAGAAGATTCGACGAAGTATGTACTCAGAACAATGAGAAATTTTAAGAAGTCTCTAAAACATTCGATCAGATACAGAAAAATGTTAACTACGTAGAAGAGAAGGTAAAACAATTAGAGACCATGATAACTAATACGAAAGTGCTACCACCAGTTAATGTAGTATAATAGATCCGGTAGTGAAAGAAGAATCACCTAGAGACAAAAGACACATCATATGCGATTCAAATTGCCACAATTTGATGGAAAGTCTTCTTGGTTCATATACCTTAGACAATTTGAAGCTATTGCGACAGCCAATCATTGGACAGATCAAGAAAAAGCTATTTTACGAGGTAATGCTGCGGATATCCTAAGATCGATTTCTAAGGATCAAGAAAAATGTTACCAGACCTTGTTCACTCCACTAGACAAACGTTACGGAGATGCCCATCTACAACAAGTCTACAAAGTACAAATAAGAAGTAGAATCCAACGAGCAAATGAGAGTTTGCAAGAATTTGAAGATTTTATGTTGCTCATATAGCGCTGTTGGCCTATAGAGAGGCACCAGACAACATATTGGAAGAAATTGCTGTAGATACCTTCATCAATGGGTTGAGAGACAGTGAACTACAGAAAGCTTTACGACTAGCAAGACCGAAATTTTTCGATGAAGCTCTTGCCATTGCCTTGACAGTCAGAAAGCTAGAAAAAATCGAACACAGGGCTGGAAGAGTTCATTTAAATGCTGATGCTCTTTCGAGGCGGCCGTGCAGTGCTAATTCTAATCACTGTCTTAAATTAGAAGAACGATTTTGCCCCGTGAGACGAACCACCGTCATTCATAATCAATGGCAGCCTTAACAGCTACAAGACGCTCAAGCAGAAGCTTCATGTATTAAAAGAGTATTGGATTGGATGCGTCGAAGTGAAAGACCTTCTTGGCAAGACATTAGTGCATGTAATCCCCAAGTCAAGTGTTACTGGAGTCAATGAAATGCCTAGTGGTAAAAGATGATCTTCTGTATAGAACCTTTGAGAACGATGATGGTACAGAAACTAAGCTTCAGTTGATTGTACCTAAAAGTAAAGTGTCAGAAGTATCTCGTCAGTTACATGACAGTGCATCAGGTGGACACTTTGGTATTACGAAGACTCTGCAAAAGGTTCGAGAACGGTTCTATTGGGTGAACTGTAAAGATGATGTACGAAAATGGTGCTGGAAATGTGAACTGTGTACAACCAGTAATGGTCTAGTTGGTAAAAAGAGGGCACCCATGAAACAGTACAATGTTGGTAGTCCTATGGAAATAGTAGCGATAGACATTGCAGGTCCACTTCCAGAGACGAATGATGGAAATAAATATATCTTGGTAGCTATGGATTATTTTATATATATATATATATATATATATATATATATATATATATATATATATATATATATATATATATATATATATATATATGTATTGATGTTATGAGTTGAGCAGTTGATAAGATATTACCGAACTGTAAACTTATAAATAAATATATTTATATAAATTCGAATCGCTCGTTTATTTAAAAATGGTACAGTATATATATATATATATATATATATATATATATATATATATATATATATATATATATATATATATATATATATAATAAATATATAGAATTTGCAGCAATAAAAAATGAAACGTGTACTCTACTCTTCTAAATTTTTAGAAAGCTTGGAATAAAAATTTAGAAGAGTACCCGTTTCATTTTATATTGCTGCAAACCCAATATTTAAAGTTTACTTACTTTAAAGTTTACTTATGTTGTCAGTATATATATATATATTTATATATATATACATATATATATATATATATATATATATAATATATATATATATATATATATATATATATATATATATATAAGAATTACTGGATATAAGATCAGTTAAAACACACCATTAAAATATGTCACAAACGAATTTTTACTATCTTTAACTATATATTTTAAAATGTATTTTGTCCATTATTGTATATGTTATATTTTATGTATGTGTTATTAATATTGAGCGTCACAGGTTTATATAAATAATCTCAACGACTATGTCTTAAAATGTCTTAAAAAAGGCATTTAAACAATTCCGAAAGCTATACCAAAAGTCAAAAGAGTGTTTCTGTAAACTTTGTTGTTTTGTATATATATATATATATATATATATATATATATAATATATATATATTTGTATATATATACATATATATATATATATTATATATATATATATATTATATAATATATATATATATATATATATATATATATATATATATATATTTGTTGTTCATCAATCGGATATATTTTGTTTCATAGTAAGTTTCATAATTTTCGTTCTCCAGCTTCTAGTCCAAATCCTCCTGTACTTAGTCCATGTATCATATTTTTGACCACCCCTTGGGTCTTGCAACGCCCGTGGCCTGGTTTATTAATTTTATCCATTCTTTTCTGTTCGATGCTTTATTTTTCCATTTTGAGATTTTCGAAAGCTTCGTGATTTTATAATCCATAAGATATTCGGTTCTCTATGCATAGTCTTGTTGTCAAGTGAGCAGTGTCGCTTCGGTCCAATATTTCACTATGATTTCTCAGTAATTCTATATTTGGTATTTTTATCCATATTCCATTCCATAGCTTTCGTCCAAATATATTCCTGAGGACTTTTCTATCTCACACCTGCTGGAATTTTTGCATCGTCCGTATAATACTATAGGTCTTATTACGAGTATATTCTTGTATATTGTTTTGATATCCTTATCTTAACACTTTTATAAAGAAAAAAAAGTTTTATGAAAAAAAGTTATTCTTTATAAAAAGGTCTGAATTATCTAAAACCTAGAATACAATCATCAGATATTCGCTTTTTTCCTGTTATATACGCGGTTTGTGAAAGAGTATGAATTGTGGATATTGTTAAATCTTAAATAAAATTAAAATCATATTATTAACACATTGGACTTTTGAAGAGTTATTATTCGGTACTAGATTTACGAACAATCGTTTAGTGCGTTATTTGTTGGGTTTTCGGTATAATTTTTTAAAGCTTTGAAAACATACGCGAAAAGTCGCATGTGTTCTGTTTTCGGTAATCTGTCGGTCTCTATTCCCACTACCTGACCACCCCAACGAAGTTTCGAATTCTGAGATCGGTGCCTGTTTTAACAGTTGGTAGAGTTTATGGTTGTACCTGGATTTCCATACTCAATTTTCGTTCATAAGTCCAAATATCTCCCTTAGGGTTTTTTTTCAAATACTTCCAGCTTTCTTTTAGTATTCTCTGTCATCATTGATATCTCGTATCTATTACATAAGGTAGCCTGCTACTTCCGAGGACATTTTTCAGTGTTTTACTTTTTAGTCCGTTGTTTTAAATATTATAAGAAGATGCAAAAGCTTAATCAATAGCTTGAATGAATTACCACATAATAGAAAGTGTCTTAATCACTAATTCTCAGTGCAATTTAATGAGTAAGGGCTTTCTTAGAAGATTGCAATCTGTCTGCATACCTTACCCTGGATACTGAAAGTTGCTGGAAATAAACATATCCTCATAACCATAGATTATTTTACAAAATGGACTGACACATATGAGATCTCAAACCAGAACACTTCTACGATTGAATATAAACCGATTAAAAACTCTTCTGTCGTTTTGGTGTTCCCCTAGAAATCGGTTTAGAACAAGGTGAAATTTCAAATCGGTACATTTTCCAAACGTTTTCCTTTTGTTTTTTATAAATAAAACTAGGACAACACTCTTGCGACCTGAGTCAGATAAAATGGTACAGAAGAGAGGATGAGTCGAACAATGGGCTAATACCTTTCCGAAGCTGTATCCGGACATCACAGAGATTGGAACCAGTACATATTTATTTGTTTCTGATAGTCAATATATCGGTAATATCACGTAATATCGATGGAACTATTGACCAGACCCCCGCATACTTGATGTTTGATCGTAAATTTTTGCGGAATGTGATCTTCAGTGTGGCTGCAAATATTCACGAAAACGTTGTAGATAAAGAACACGTCGACCAAATTAAGTTAAACTAAACAATATTTACGACCTTACAACACATTCAGACGGCAGTGATAAAAGGACAGGTCATTGTAGTGCTTGATTCACGAATGGAAATGTCTAAATTGTCAGGCTATATTATTATACTCCACAATAAGGAAGTATTTTTCCTAAACTTAAAATATAATGGAAAGGTCCATATGAAATTAAAAAGAGAATAAATGTCGTGATATGCCGGATTAATAAACTACCGAAAGGGAAATTGTGCTTACAAGAGAAAAAATTTAATCACAATGGCGTATGTAAAATCTTATCAAAATAATGTTGATCTAACGTATACAA
This sequence comes from Diabrotica balteata, assembly GCA_918026665.1. Lineage (NCBI taxonomy): Eukaryota > Metazoa > Arthropoda > Insecta > Coleoptera > Chrysomelidae > Diabrotica > Diabrotica balteata. The sequence continues at coordinate 102,033,290 of OU898278.1, forward strand.
CCAACTGTACAGTATTTTGTATAATTGTTACTCTAATATAATTTATAAGACAAGCTTTTAAACTTTAATTTGTTAGTTATTATAATAAAAATATACTTAGAAATTTGTAAAAACTTTTTAAATTTTTATTCTTAAAAAATTATCATGCATTTTCCATTTATTAAAAAATATTTATATGAAATATATTATATGACTTTAAAAAACATAAAATTAACCCACCTTATCAAGTAAACTATTATCTTTTATTATTAGGTATTTTATCTATGTTCTCTGTTTAATATACTGTTAAGACAACTACAATGCATGTATTAGACGTAACTTATCCTAGTTTAATTATGTCAAATGTGATATTGAAAAAATTTATCAATGCTGATGTTACTTTGTGCGATTGCCACGGGGCGGTATTTATTATTTCAATACTTTCGCAAGAATTGGTTGAAAATAAATCAATAAGAAGTGAGGCGGGCAAATTCAAACACTGCAGCCAACAAGTCGGCGCGTTCGCAAACGCGTGCGCTACTGCAATTTGTATGACAGAGCTATGTTGCCAATTCTTCGCGCATTATCTATTGAAAAAAAAATTTATAAAAGCAATTTGCAGAAAAGAAAACTGATAAATTTTTATAGTTAATATAATAAATTCTATTTTTATTTATTTAAATCTCATTGTTAATTTACGTTTAGATATAAATTTGTTTGGTTAAATCTACTTTTGACAGACTATTGTTGCTCAAACACATTTTTTTCCTGTTGCAAATATTTTTATTAGATTTATATTCTGTTCTAGGTATTCACATCTTCTTTCTATTTCATTATTATTATAAATATACAATGTTGTGACTTTTGCAGTCTTCGATGGTTAATTTCTTACACCACAAGGTGTAATAATATAAGTTTTTTTGGTGATTCATAGAAATCTAAAAGAATAATAAACGTTATATACCTAAGTAGTAGGTATACGTCCTCTTTTATTATTAATATTACCACAGAATACACCACACCAAAGTTGGGATGATGTATTCTGTGATAATATAGTTTACAATGTAAGAGATGTTTTTATTTTTTACATACCTTATCTACCAATCTGTTTAATTGCATTTGTACTGGTTTGCCATAAAAACTGTTTTTTAATTGTTTCTTAGGACGAAATTCACTTTTTACAAGAACTTGTACAACTTGACGAGTTCTAAATTTCAATATTTAGGATGTAGGTATTTGTCTTAGTTGTTAGAAGTCATTGTCAGCATTCCGCTTTATATTTACAATAACTTCTTACGAATTACTCAATGAATTATTTGCAATCTTAAACGAAACGACTCATAATAAGAAAAATAGTACCTAAGTACGATGAATGAATGCTTTATGCGCGTGTAATATGAGGCCCTCTTTAATGTAGCTCTGTTTGGCGAGTCGTAATTTAAAGGATATTTTCATCAACTCATTTTAAGTTTCTTCAGAGTTCACTTAGATGCTGGTATAGCTAGCTTTATTAGTTCGATCCATCTATATTACCTACTAAAAACTTCATGCCAATTGGTAGTTGAACTTACTTATTAGTTATAAGTATGTATTTTTTAAAAGATATGAACATGTCAAAATTTAATCAAACTATAATTTTTTCTAATAGTTTGATAGGATCTTATAAAATTTTTGGTATGCAATTACATTATCAGCATTTGTTTTCTATTATTGCTTTCAATAATAGAAATAAAATGTTTCAAAGATGATAGGTATATATTTATTAGATATACCTAATCCTTTCTTTTCCCGTATTCACGCTAAAAGACTTGGTTTTTTGTATGAAATAATATTGGATTGACTAATTTATTTTACCACCAGAAACTATATTATATATTTAAATATTTGTGAATAATAGATAAGTCCTTTAAATAAGTACTTTGGTACTGTCTTGGATCAAGAAGAAAAAGTTTGGCAACGGCGCACTAGTCTGAAGTTAACAGTATTTTAGTTCAATGGTTGTTCCCGTGTTGATAAGTTGGGTTTGATGTTGTGCAAAAATGTGGTGTTTAACAAATTGGACTTCAAGCAGTAGGATAATCCACAAAACAAATCATGACCGATCCACGTGCTGAAGAGTAAGTACAATTTTAACCCCATTGGGTGATACACCCCCTATTCGGGTTGATAGTCGGCCATGATATTTTCCCAGTTTTACTCGTCATGTTTCAACAGGAAATACGATTAATTACAGCTTAACAATGCGTAATTAAGTAATCGTCGCGAGAATAGTGGGCTGTGCTTATTTAGATCGTCTTATCTGTGTAGTTTCTGTCATAACTCGGTGAACTATCATTCATTCTCAAATAATCAATGGTTCCATTTCCATTCATAAGATCGCTACATGAATCTGGTTTATACCGACAAACCGGTGTTTTAAACACTTAAATATATAACGAATGTTTATGATAGTTTTCCTAGTTTAAACGCCCACGCCTGTTTTTAGTTACATTAGCTGTTAGATTTTTGAATGAACCAGAAATTCTGTGGTGTCCAAAGTAAGTGGTAATACCTGAGCGTAGGTTGGGTCAAATCATTTTTATCATTTATTTATCACTTCCCTTGTTTTTGTTTGGCCTGCTCTTTTCTTGAATGATAACATCTGCTCCATGGGAAGGTTCTGTATTGTCATCTATTGTTTTCTTTTTATTTCAGTACCTAGATCTCACTTGGAAGTTGAGAGGAGGTGAAAGATTGACAGTTGATGATATTTCACTGCTCGCAGGTTTTTGTTGATGAGAGGAACATGTGTGTTGTTTTAGATTGTATTTCTGTCCTGTGTTACTTTGTTTTTGTTTATACTCATTTATAGGTTTTAATTTGGTGTTGTGTGGGTATTTAATACTTTGGGAAAGATACTGGGCAGAAGAAGCATAGGCCGACGACGTGTATCCTGGCTAAACAATTTGAGGCAGTGGTACAATTGTAACTCTGTTGAGCTGTTTAGAGCAGCAGTGTCAAAGGTGAAGATAGCCGTGATGATAGCCAACCTTCTTAAAGGAGACGGCACTTAAAGAAGAAGAAGGGTATTTAATTTATTAATTTGTATCATAGATATTCACACCTGTGGTTTTATGTCTCGAAAATGTGTTTTTAAAATAAATAAAGTCATTTCAATATCTTGAGTTGTTCAGTTTACAGTGTAAAATTATAGTTGGCATATCTGAATTTCTTAGAAATAAATTTCTTAGTAACATATTTTTTCTTGACTGACAACACTTGTTTATTATGTTATAAACAAAAATTTGATTGATTATTGCTTTAATTGTTGCATATTATTGGTTGATTTATTGTATTTTAGATTGGATATACAGATTTCAAACACAAAGGTTTTATTATAATGTGTATGATATTAAGTATGTACTGGACCATACTTCAGATAACAGCTGTTTTGATTGTCAATATTGTAAACATATTAGATCTGATTTGAAAAACTGTTTCATTCATAATATATAAATTAAAGCGTATTTTATGAATTATACACTTCTATAAATCCATGTTATAAATAATATTAACAATTATGGATCTATCAGTGTTTCATATTTAATAGAACTATAATGTTGGCACTGACTGACCATATTTAATAGAACTATAATGTTGGCACTGACTGATGTGCTTAATAGTATAATTTGGGTTGTGTTTTTCTAACTATTAAACTATTTATTTGCACTTAAATGTAATAGATTACATAAGAAAAATAATCTCCTTTTTTAACTGTATTAACATAATCCTCCAATCTAACCACTAATACATATAGTCCCCACAGATTATGTCATGCTTTACCTTACATTATATTTCTATAGGCCATTCACTCAGCTTCGGAATATTTTGACAGAATCATTGAAAGAATTTACAGACAAATACAGGAATAAAGAAACAAACTCTTATATGGTATTCAATGATCTTATAGGGGATTTGATCTTGAGTTCCTCAAGACGTTCCTTGATAGGCACACAATAAGAAAGGAGTCCCCTGTGAATATGTAAAGATTCTGAAAGACATGCATGAGGGAGTAACAATTTGTGTTGAGGACAGGTATGGGAGTTACGGATAAATTTCATGTGAAAGTAGGATTGCACCATGGCTCAGTGGGTTAAAATCAGTTGATTTTCCTAAAAAGATAAAGTAAAATTTCTCTAAAATATCCATATTATGCAATGCTATAATTAGCATATAATTTTAGGTTGTAGCAATTTTTTACATACTCCTTTACAAGAAAACAGTTATAGCAATTGCACAAAAATACAGTATAAGCACATGTTACCAAAAGTAGCTAATGTTTACTTTGAATAGATTATGGAAAATGATAGTAATGGTGAAAAAAGGAATCCAAGAACTACAATTGTAAACAATAGTGTACTTGCAGAAGTTTCAAAAGAAACATAACCAAAAACATTATCACGAAAATGCTGTGTTATGAAAAATGTGGATGAGAATAAATAATATTGTCTGAAAGTCAACAATAGTGTACTGCACCAAAAACTGAATATTGCCAATTACATATAAATATGTAAGTAGGAATACAGTGGAGGAGCCATCAAACTGAAGATGATACATGATTTAGTGATACTTTATAAAATATTATACAAATACTGTTATACAAGTAAATTGTTATAAATGGGGAAGATGAAGAGGAGGAAAGATGATAGGTTTAGTGGAATTTGGATTAAAACGAAATTAATTTGGTGGAAGGAAGCTTAGACAAATAGCTTATAAAAGATAATAAATGGAAAAAACAAGATGAGGTAGGACATCTAATTAGCGAAGACCAAAGTGGATTTATGCATGGTAGATCTTCCACTTATAACTTGTTTATATTCCAACAATTAATAGAAAAAAGCATAGTGGTTGGTACCGAAGTACATCTAGCCTTCATCAACCTAGAAAAGGCGTATGATACAGTTCCAAGACTTAAACTGTGGCAAGCTTTACAACAACTCTGCATTAGTCAATAACATTTAGAAATAATCACAGAAGTATACAGGGATAAACACTACTTACATAAAAATCGGAAATAGACTATCAGAGCCAATAAAAGTAACTAAAGGACTAAGACAAGGATGCAGTATGTCACCCTTACTGTTTAATTTATATATTGAGGCAGCCCTCAAAAATTGGAAAAACAACAGGGAATGGGAATCCCCATAGGAAATGACATACTGTTCTCCCTGAACTTTGTGGATGACCAAGTCGTCCTAGCTCAAGATTCTTATGATCTATAATTTATGATAAAGCGTCTATACAGAGAATATGTAAAATGGGGGTTACAAGTCAGTATGAAGAAAACAGAATATTTAGTTACCAATTCAGATGCAAGGTTTGAAGTGTTGATAGATGAGGATATGGAAATCAAACAAGTCGAAAAATTTAAATATTTAGGTGCACTCATTGATAAGAATGACTTGAGAGAAACATAAATTAAACACCAAATTAATCAGGAACATAAAATTGTAGGATGTCTGAACTCGTATGGTGGGATCGCAACATTTCCAAAAAGTAACAAAAAAAAAGAATAGGGCAAACCATGGTTGAATCAGTTCTTTGTTATGGCTCTGAAGTATGGACAATTAATGCAGACCTGAAGAGAAGATTGTTGGCAGTTGAAATGGATTATTTGAGAAGAAGTGCTAGAACATCAGAGCTGGAAAGAAAGAGCAACGAATATATAAAAAAACAACATGAATGCTATAGAAACGGACATTGAGAGAATATAAAGAAGAGGTTTAAAATGCTTTGGACTCCTATTGAGAATGCCTGACCAACGTTTGCCCCAAAAACTACACAGATGGAAGCCCCCTGGAAGAAGAAAAAGAGGTAGACCTCGACGCTCATAGAACAAAGGAATTAGAAGAGTGATGGAATCGAGAGGTTTGGAAGAGGAGCATGCCTTGGACTGGGAGGATTGGCGGAGGAGAACAGGAATATGGCCATAGCCGTCTCCAAAATGTATTGTATTTACAAGTTGGATCCTGTAATAAATATATATATATATATATATATATATATATATATATATATATATATGGACACTGTGTAAGAGGCTTCAGATGTCAATCAGTGTAAGTAGATTCAGGATAACCAGTTTTATAATGCATATGCATCTATTGTTCAAACATTAAGTGGACATAGCAAGTTTGTATTTGTAGGTTAATTTACAAAAATGTTTAGACATTTTTTTACACCTAATAACACTCATATTATGTTGACTTACACTGACTGGCCTCCAAACCTGCCTTATTTGCCACTCAAAGGCTCATAAGGCTGAAAGTGAATAAGAAAGTCCTTCTATTTTATAAATGGAAGTTATTTAATATCTCAAAAATAAATAGTACTTCTGAGCAAAAGAGCAAACATATTAGTTCATTTATAATTCAAGATAGTAGAATCATGCCCAGTGTTTCAATTGATGGTAAATTTCTAGGGTACAGGAACCAATGTCCCATAGTCATAGACATATAATACACAGTAGACTGATGTTGCAATTCCAGACTGTTAACCTAGTGCGACAGAGAGAACTGATACAAAGCAGTCCCTGTATCTCTTTCTAATTTGACAGGTTTATCAACCATATGACCTAAATGACCAATGAGAATGTCACATGGTCAATAAACTCGGCCTATTAGATAGAGATGTAGGGACTGCTTTGGATCAGCTTTCTCTGTCGCACTGGAGGAATGCAACTGTATTACAGCAGACAGTCTATCTTGTATTATATGTGTATGCACATAGTTAACCTCAGGTAATGAATGTCAGAACATATTTTAATTCATTCAGATATATTGTTCACAACTGTAGCTTATATTCATATGTTCCATGATTACATTGTTACAGTTTGGTAACATAAACAGTACACCTACATTTAGGACATTAGAACTAAAAATTAATAGATATTAACTTATTAAAATTTATATTATTAGAAGTTATGCTAATGTAAAATTTTTGTTTTATCTCCTTTTAATTGCTTTAGTTTTGATTTTCTTGTCAAAAATTTAATACTATATTGGAAAAAAAATGTTTCCTTACCAGAAGAAAAAAAATTGGTTGGACTAGTAGAAAAATACAAATATAGTGAGGAATATAAAAATTTGGAGCCTTGAGCTGGAAAAGATGGTTGCTGTGTAAAAATTCATAATACAAACTTTAAAACTACCACAAACTTGAAAGTAAATCCATTAACATTAAAAAGCCAGTAAAAAAGAAATTATCTCATTAAATTTTGTTAAAAGGGCAAACTGGTGGAGTGGCAATCGAATATCTACAAATTCCTAGTGTTGTTAAGATGGTAAAATAAATATTTAATAAACAGACTTTCAAGCAGGTACAACTCGGATTTGCTTTCAGAAGATAAGTCTGAAAGATTGATTTGATGATGAAACAGCAATAGCTTCAACAATTGGCCATGCATGGTGGGCTAACTCCAATAAAAGCTTGAAAGCAAAACTACCAAAGAAACTGCAGACTAATTTAATAATAATTTTAGACAAATCTGACAAGAAGTACATGAATTTGATCACCAACTTGTTTTGGAAAAGATCTATATCTATTATCAAAATAGCAACTAGGTACAGGAACCAAGTTTAATATTAGCAATAACAAAAAATTTTATTACAATGCACAATTTATTACTTTTCCAAAACAAAAATAATGACATATTACATTAACTGATAGTTTCTTTTCACTTCAATCTGAAGCAATATTATTTAACATAGCAGTTGCTGTGCTCACACCTTGTACAGTATCTAGATGAAGTCTTATTCCTACTGCGAATACCAGAAATCATCGCTTCCAATTGCTCTTAACAAAATTTCTATGTTTAATCAAATGCTAATTATACAAATATTTGGTTTAATTTTGCATGTTTCTCAATGGCTTCATTAAATAAGGTTTTTATCGGCTATTCACTGTCACCAACGAGATTTTAAACACCAACAATTCTTGTTCAATACAATTTGTACTACATAATTTTGAAAGATAAGCATAATATGTAAAGATCTATGTGTGCAACAATATTCAGAATTTTTAAATCTGTCATCCGTGTATACTTTTCTGAAAAATTACATCATTGTTTCTGTCAGATGATTGTGTTCTCTCATGATTATAATCAGTGGCCCCAAACCAGTGAGAAAATCAGGCAATATTTTATAACTTCTGTCTATAATCTTCCAATTTTCCCATCTTATAGCATATGAATTTATTGTGGTCAAGTGGTAAATTTCTGACTTAGATGTTATAATGTTTTACTAGTTGTAGACTTATGAATTCCGACAAAGTCTGATAACATTTATTTCGTTGAGTCTGTATGTTTTAATGTCTTCAATTTTTGCTAATAAACACAGGTTGTACTGCTTCCTTGAACAATGAAAAACGAGAAAAAGTCTTCATTGTCCCATTCTTCATAGTTCATTGATCTTTGTCTCATTGTTTTGGGACTTCTTATGGGGGTTTTCATCACTATTAAATTCATTCACTTTATAAATGTTCATCATGTCCATAAGAATATATATTTAACAATTTTTCTTTAAAATTTTTAAAGTCAATCAAATTTTAATCAATATTTTATGGTTGGAAAATGCTGGTCTAATCTTTACCAGTTGTTTACCACAAAAGTGTTCAAGGCTAAAGTAAACTGATAGTTTGATGATGGTTACATAAACTTTCATTGAAATACCCTTTTTTATTTTAAACTTTAGTTTTGTTTAAACTCAAGTTAAATCATGAATTGGAATACATTGCGTTAAGAATTTAGAGTGGAGCAATAGGATGTCATAAGTCATAAGTGAATAACTGAGAATAATCTGTTTTTATTTCTGTGCTGAAATTTTTCTGTCTTAATTATTTATTGCCCCTGACATTTTATTATAGTTATCATCAATGTCTTCGTCTTAGGGTGCCTGTCTGTTCCGAACGCTGGCGATCATTCTGGCTATGATGACTTTGTTGGTTGCTATACGAAATATCTGTGTTGAGGTATTTCTATACCATGCTCTCAGGTTAGCAAGCCAGGATATTCTTCTTCGTCCTGGGACCCTTTTTCCTTTAATTTTACCTTGTAAAATGCATTGAAGTAGCTTGTATCTGCCTTGATTTCTCATTATATGTCCCAAGTACTGCAGCTTACGGCTCTTCACGATGTTGACCAAACCCGCAGTTGTGTTCATCCTCCGCAGTACTTCTTCATTGGTGACTTTGTCTGTCCATGGTATCTTCAAGATCCTTATGTATGACCATAGCTCAAAAGCCTGAAGTTTTGATAGAGTTTCCGCCTTCAATGTCCACGTTTCTACTCCGTACAGAAGCACTGAGTACACATAACATTTAAGGAGCCTTATTTTTGTTTCTAGGGTGAGGTCATGGCTCTTGAACACAGAACTCATAGTCAAGAATGGACTCTTTGCCTTTCCGATGCGACATTTAATCTCTTGAGTCCCTCTACTTATTGATTATAGTTCCCAAGTAGTTATATTGTGAGACTCGTTCAATTCTTATTTGGTTCACATACAGATTTGCTCCAGTTATGTTTTCCTTGCTGATGATCATTAGCTTGGTTTTGCTGGTGTTTATATCCAGTCCATATTGTCTCATCAATGTAATTTACATTAAATTTTAATATTCCTATTTTTTCCAACACCTTCACTACAGACAACTACACTTGAATCTGAACTTTCTGAATATATGTTGGGGAAAAATGCAACAGAATTATTCTATTCCAACAAAAAATCTAGTGTACAACACCGTATTTAAGCCCGTTAGTGACACTTGTTACTTACTGAGATACTTGAGATATTAAAACATGAAAAGTGTAAGACTAAATTTACAATGATGTAATTTCATACGTTAAGACATAGAAGATAATTCAATATAAAACACAGAAAGTCAGTAATTAAGATATGTAGATCTTGATTAGAGTAATGTAGCCTAAAATGTCTTCTTCAATAGAGAATTAAAAACAGATCTAGAGGAATCTCCAAAATTGAACAGCTTGGCAGGAAATAGTAACGTCAAGAAGTTTTGGTGATAATTTACATACTTATAATTGATACAAACTTACCACCTAATAGCTATAAACAAGCTCTATATGTTCTAACAACTACTTGTTCATGTAAAGTTGGAAATTTTTTCATTTTCGTATTTCTACAAAAAAAAAATGAGTTATATATTTACCGTACTTAAAGGTTTAATATTTGGATTTATTTTTTTTATTATCTTAATTGTATAACTAATTTAGCAAGAAATACTACTTTTGATCATACTGCCCCAAATCAGCACCGATGCAAGAAAGTTCAATTTTTTTTAAGACAGAATGAAATGCCTAATGATTCATGTGAATAATCCGACTGATTCCTACACATACTTCAAATCTAGACTTATCGCTCCATTGTATAGCTCCACATTGCTGAAAAGTCCAGTCTTTGTGTTCTTTTGTCCATTTTAGCCTATTTTTCTTTTGTTATGGCGTCAAAAGTGGCGTTTCTTTAGCCTGCAACAAAATTGCAAATTCTGGGTACGGTTTTTATTCATTTTTTAAACAAATAACTTGCTTTGTATGTACCATCGAGCAAAAAGATAAAAGAGGGAATGTAAAGGTAGTGGGAACAAAAATATTGTTAGACAGGAAGTGCTATCTTGAGAGGCCACTTTAAACAAGGAAAGACAGTCTCTTTCCTTGTTTGAGAAGTCAAATTTAGTTTGGTTATGTTATTGTTTGTCTCAACTGTCACATGAAATTTTATTTATATTGAAGTTTTTTACCAATTGTGTCACTTTTTAGACTATTATAGTTAATATTTAATTAAAACTTTCTCGTCTGAAAAATATTTTATAGCTATTGTTAATAAGTGTTGGAAAATTTAAATTTAGCGCCTTTGCATTTCCGGATATGTCCGCCATCAGAGGCCACTTTTTTGGTCTCCTTTTCATAAAGATTAGATTCCCTCTTTTATCTTTTTGCTCGATGGTATGTACATAATAGCATCATTCCTCAGAACACTTGGTACAAGATAATTGCACGCCAATTTTTTTAAATAATTCTTAATGCTTTTCTATGGGTGTCAGTAATTTTGCTTTTTCTCACATTCCGAAGCTTTGAATATCAATTTTAAATCAAATCACAATATTAATGTCAAAAAGGGAATAATTAAATCCTTATACGATAGAGCCAAAATTACTTGTTCTAACGAAAATTCGTTCTTGGAGGAGAAACATTTGTTAACATCTGTTTTATTAAAAAATGATTATCCTTTATCGTTTATAAATAAGGAATTTTCAACAATCGATCGAATAGAACAGAACAACTTAGAACGAGATCCTACAGCATACACAAGGAATAATACGAGGAAAATAACAATACCGTACATAAAAGGATTATCAGAAAAACTTAAAAGGATAGGAAATAAATTCAACATTTCAACAACATTCAAAACAACAAACACGTTGAGATCTATTTTCTCCAAAACCAAACCTAACAATGAACAAGAAAGGACAAAGAATTGCATTTATAAAATACCTTGTGAATGCGATCAGTTTTATTTAGGTGAATCATCAAGGCCATTAAATGTTAGAATAAGTGAACATCAATCTTATATTAAAAATAGAGAATTTGATAGATCTAGAATGTAGTAGGATCTGGTTACCAATATTGAAAGAGGAAGTTATTAATAAGAAAATACCAGTATTAGTAAGTCAGTAACATATAGAGGATACATCATTTATGTTTTTTAAATAACATAACATATAAAATCAGAATTTTGATGTTTGTTGAAGGTAAACTAAATTGACGAACAAATACTTACAATGTCGGGATAGTATTATGAGGTTTTTTTCCTGGTTTTTCCCTCATAATTTACTATGGAATCGCTAACAGGAGAATTTTACTGTCATCATGTCATGTGTTTGTCTTTTTAAAGACAAATTACATGCTATGATTTTTTCTGACGGATATTCTCAAGTTAAAGTTGATTTCATGTAATCGAATGAACTATCTTATAAGTAAAGTCGTCCCAGGAGCGCAACTCAACAATATTGGCAATATCATTTTAAAGTCGTCTACTTTAAAATGCATAATGTATGTCTGAATTGTCAATATAAATGAGTCAGATAAAATTAAATTATTAGAAGAATTTTTTCACTATGTATCAAAAAACAAAATTTGTTTAATTTACTGTTTGTATTTTGAGAACGATTTCCGAAGTGGAAATTGAAACGTCAATAAACGTATTTTTATCTTTAATTGTGGCTTATTCCCAGTTTAACAGTAATTAATTCCGAAGCTTTGTGACGACTGAACATATATTTTAACTATATTTCTTACACTGTACCGTGATAAATCTGAAATTTCCGAATTTGATTTTGCAGAATTAAAGAATCTAACAATAATTTGCAGATTTTGAGACCGCAGAATTGTTACGATTTGATTTTTCAAAGCCACCTGCGTTTCTAACCTAATCCTAACGATATTACATTGGATTTATCTACGAGATGAAACGTACTAGTTGCGTTTTTGATATTATTGTCAAAGTTTATAAAAATAACCGCTTAATGATATTTTTTTCTATCCAATATTATTAAAAATTTCATATTGAGAATGACCTAAGCATGTAGTACATGTTATTTTTTATAGTGAAAACTGCGATCTTAATAGTTGGATCAACTGAGATCAGAGGGAGATATTATATAAACACAAATTCAAAGAAAAATGTGCTGTGCATATTATACTGCTAATATAGTATATATATACAAACACACTCAAAAATGTTTTGCATATTATCTGTAACGCCACTGAACGTTTCTCATTTGAAATTTTTTACACTGATTTTTTTTGTCTACTAAAATAATGTATTTTATTGCTTGTTTTTTGTTTCTTAATCGTCGCGGAGATTCTCAGTATTCATAATGCTTTCATCAGTTTTCGAAAACCGATCTTTGTAAAAATTGGTTTGCGTTTTATTCACTTTGTAGCGAACAATATGAATAGACAAGTGATATCTGAGTTCAACAGAGCTAGAATCGTTACTTTGATTGAGGAAGGCCACACACATGTCGACGTTGCTGTCCGGGTTGGAGTTAATCAGAGTAATGTGTCTCGGATTGTGAAAACATATCGAGAGACGAATTCTGATAGCCATCGTCCAAAAAGCGGAAGACCCAGAATTACTACCAATGTCCAAGAACGCTTTTTAACGTTAACTGCCCGGAGAAACCTATCCTCTATCACTGCCCCAGCTATTAGAAGAGAGCTCCAGCAAGCTTATAATATTGTAATTTGCGATCAGACTATTAAAAACAGGTTACATTCGGCGAATTTATTTACAAGATCATTCCTTGTACCAAAGCTTACGTTAGAGCAGAAAAGGACTCGACTGGAATGGGCCAATGAACATTTTCAATGGCAATGACAACAGATGGGGAAACGTGTTATTTTCTGATGAAACCAAAATTAGCCTTTTGTCGGATAATCGCCGAATTGGATTTGGAGGAACCCAAATCGACAGGATAGACTTAACCAAGCTGTCCAAAGAGTCCCATATCAAGGTGGCTCCATAATGTTTTGGGGCGGCATCATGCTAAATAATAAAACTCCTTTAATTTCTACTGTTGGTAACATGAATGGACAAATTTATATTGATACCATTCTTAGGAATATTGTACGCTTGTGGCGAGGAGCTGTTGGTCCAGAATTTATTTTTATGGATGACAATGCGCCTCCCGATCGTACGAAACATGTGGCAGATTTTTTAGAGACAGAAGATATCGTCAGATTACAATGGCCACCTTGCTCACCTGACCTCAATTCCATTGATCACGGATGGGATATGCTCAAAAGAAAAATGCAGTCCCGACAGTCACCCCCAAGGACACTACAAGACCTTAGAATAGCAGCGATTGAAGAATGGGGCACCATGGACCAGAACTACATTAATACACTTATAACAAGCGTGGGACATCGCATTCAGTCCAGTGCAAGAGGTGAAGATACGGCATATTAAGTATTAGTTCCTATATCTGTGCAAATTAAAAAAAAATATATTTATAATACATAGGTATTATAAATAATAATAATAAATTGTTAATCCTTTAAATTTTGTTTATTGTTTTTTTAAAACATACAATTTTATATATTTTATATAATAAAGTATTTTGTTAAAAAAAAATAGATTTCACCAGATTTGGTGGATAATTTTGAAAATATTACATTATGCAAAACATTATATATATATTTCAAATATTAACAGTAGGTATATTATATTTATATTTAGCAAGAGCACCAGATTTTTCTTTGAATCTCTGTTTATGACATTCTCAATTACCAGTTAAGATGCATCGGAAATCTCCGTCCGATAGAGATTACTAGCCTCGATGGTCTGTAATCTAACGTGTTTTTTCATGTCCACAACGAGAATGTTTCACTTACACACAGGAAGTAGTAAATAATTCAAAACAGGAAACCGTATCTGATTAAGCCAACAATTATTGCTTTTATTTTTTTTTATTTTACCGACTGGAAATCCATAGGTCTTTTCATAAATGCGCTCGCAGTTAGGTCTTTGTTTTTTTTCGTGTGTGTTTACTGATCAAGCGGATGTAAATGTTAAAATCAGGATCGGGTTCAGTAATGGTTCAAGTATTTATGTTTGTAGGGTATACGCAATGGGAACACCATGGGGATGCAATTAATTTTAAAATTTTTACCAAATAGAGCGATCAATGTACTCATACAATACTTGCAGCTATATACCTTTTGGGCAAGATTTGATCTTAATGTACATCCTTAATTTTGTTAGTGCTGTAATGGAACTTTTATAATTTTAGGATCGTATTGTTACATATTTATCATTATCGGGCCAAAATGACTTCATTTTCACTAAAGGATACAAAATACCTGTTATTTAAAAATAATTGCATCCAGACGCCAAAATTGTGTGTGTGTGTCCTTAAGTCGAACTGGTTGACAATGAAAGAAAAGCTTGATTTGATCAATTAGTAGATATACTTAGACATTTTGCAACAGAGGAGAAAGTAATAATAAGAGTTGATTTAAATACAAAAAACTGCTGCATTCGGTAGTTTAATCAGGAGTATACTATTACACTAATTATTGATAGTAAGGTAATACTAAAAATCGGCAGGACAAGGTACCTACGGTTGCAAAATTTAAAACAATGATTCGACAAAGGAAATTGTTCAATAAGTTTTACAGTTCTATAAAAGAGGGCGGTGCTACTACCTTTTTTTTTGTTATGTTGGTACACTCTTTATATGAACTTTTGTGAAGTTTCATTTCAATCTGTCAATTCATTCTGTGTTTATAAACCATTTAGGATAGGAGAAATCAAGTATCGTGCAGTTATTGAATAGTGAAAATTGTGAATGAATGTTGAAAGTGTATTAGGACTCTTCGCTTTCATTAAGCATTAAGTACACTAGAAAGGTGGGTTGCTTAATTTAAACGTGGTCGTACAAGCCTTGAACATGATCCACGTCAATTACGTCCAAAAACAGCAACAACAACAGAAATCGTAGAAAAAATACAAGATAGCGGATTGGAAAATCGTTGAGTGACTGAAAAATATTTAGTAGAAGCCCTAGGCATCTCATTGGACAGTGTAAGCATTATTTTGACTGGATTATTATTGGACTTCAGAAAGCTGTGTTCACAATGGGTGCCATATTCGCTAACAATGGAACAAAAACACATTCGAAAGCAACTTTCTTAGCAAGATTTAGATCGTTTTCGAAAAGATAAAGTGAATTTTGTGCGTCGATTCATAACTATGGATGAGACTTTGTTCTATCACCACGATTCTGTATCAAATAAGAGACTAAGGAGTGGTGTGAACCTAGTTCTTCGGTTCCAAAACCAGACTTAAAAACAAACATGACTTCTCCATATTTCATAAACCTACACATACTAACACGACTATACACAATTCATCATCCCATCCAACACAACATAAACTGGCAGCTTATCATAGTATGTTACACAGATTAACAGAAATTCAGATGTCAAAATACAACTTTGAGACAGAATTAAATATAATTAAGCAAATAGCAGTAAACAACGGATACAACGAAAAAACAATTAATAAAATGTTTAATCAAAAACTACACAAGAAAGCCCTGAAATTAGTATTTCACACCATCAGAGAAAAAACCCAGTACCTTCTGCTCGATTACATATACAGTCAAAATAACAACAAAAATAGCCAAACACATAAAAAGAAAGGAATAACACCAGCTTTCCGAACAAATAACAACCTAGGCAAATATATTAAAAATAACAAGAGCCAAAATAAAAAACACTTAAATAGTGGTGTGTACACACCACTAAATAGTGGTGTGTGCCCAAAAACTTACATCGGTCAAACTGGTAGAAACTTTAATAAACGAATAGCAGAACATAAAAGGGCTTTCAATAATAGAAAAACAGATTCGACATACTTCACCTTCTAGATCATAATCATTCTTTTAATGACAAATTTAAAATACTTCATATTCAAAATAAAGGCCTTAAGCTATCTTTGTTAGAATCTATGGAAATCAACAAATTAAAAAACACAGATATAATTCTGAAACCAACTTGAGACAAACAGTTCTCCCCTCCTCAAACTATTTCATTAGAGACTATAAATTGTAAACGCATGCCAAAAATAGATCACTTGAGAAAGGCAATCAGCCGAAACAGCTGTAGTGATAACAGTTAAAATAAATTTTGTGGAAGTTTAAAAACAAAGTTTTCAGTGTTTTATTGTTACATAAAATGAATTTCCATCAAGTAACGGTCGAATCCATCAATACACTTTATATTGAACCGACATACATAAGCGCACTCCATAAGGTTTAAAGTTTCATATAAAATTCTAATAGTTTACACCCATAAAGAAAAGATAATTGCGAATTTAGTTAACGTGTATACAAGTAGCATTTTTATTAGAATAAAGTCTAATGGTAGTAACACGATGTGCATTGTAGATTATGAATATTTTGTAAAAGAGTATTTCTGTTAGAGCTCACATCAGTTTTGTGTTCTTATTAGAAAAATATTCATCCCTTAATTTATTGTTTTTCGTTTCGGTTATTTTTTTTTTATTTCCCATACTCTTGTTGCGACATGACATTTAGTTCTGGCTTGGGTTTACTCTGTTATACATAAATTTAATACAGTTGGCAAATATTATCCCTATATCTGTTAAGTATGTATGTACATGGAATGGATATTTAACAAAGACGAACCTGCAGTTTTTATAAAGCGCGATTTCTTTGTTGGTTTGGTTTAGCGGATGTACAAAAATAAAATCACGGATCTTTGGTGATCATTTTACATTCCGTGTAATTAAAATGCATAATATGGTATGCGACTTTTTATTTCAAAGTATAATTAGTCTGCTGTATGTGTCCTTGGTATCTTTTTATCCTTAGGTTTGTTTGCTGAAATATCAAAATACTCCATAATATATATTATTATATTACTTTTTATTTCTGGACATTGATTTTTACTTAATTTTTTAGATCAATAATATGTAAAATTTCTCTACTTTTAAATATTTCAATTCCTTATCAATTTTTTTTTGAGTTTTTCATTCGCCGGTGAAGAGAATAACGGCCAGCGTTTATGTAATGAAAAAGCAGGTGCCACGTCGCGTCGGTTTGCTGGTGAATATTTTATCATTTTTAAATTGCCTGTATATGATGTGGTAAATGACGTCTTATAGAATTCTTCATAAACATGTAGGTTTTGACATAGATTTTTATGATAGGACAATCAGGATAGGATGTAAGGAAGGGAATTATGTATACAAGATCTGGTTTATCAGAGTTTTCTTTGATTTTGATGGAGCCTTAAAATATATGTTATGTAATCGTCTTTCTAGTAATACATTATTGCCCAACATAAACAGTACTGAAAATGAAACATAGATTGACATAGACTTGTCAGATAATCCTTAAACAATTAATTATTAAGGCCTAATTGTTAAAAATTGAGTTAAGTACAGAGAAGAAAGTGTTTCTTGTGGAGCATTATTTTCACTCATACGGAATCGACTGACATAATAGTGCAAGTCTGCACTATGTGTGTGATCAATTCACACAACAGTTTAATAAACGTTCTCCAAGTAATGCTGTAATTTTTGAAGTCTGTTGAAAAGTTTGGAAATACGGGTAATGTATTGTGCCAACAAAATGGAAATTCATAGCGTACCAGGACAGTTAACAACAACGATAACCATGAACGTATTTTTGAGCAAATCTCGGAAAATCCGAAAGGCAGCCAGACAAGAACAGTGTTGCTTGGCTTAAAACGAACTTCCTTGCAAAGAATCTTGAATGAGCTGGGTGCATTTCCGTATGTGATTCAGGTACATCAACAATTACATCCCAGGGATTATCACAGTAGAGTGAAATATTGTGCCAGAATTCTTGCATTACAGTATCTTCTTCTTCACAGTCTTAACAACTCGGGGTGAGTCTTCGCCGCATCCACTATCGCCCTCCATCCTCTACGATCTTGTGCTTCTATTTCCCAATGCTGTACCCCAATTCTAGATAAATCGGCTTCAACATCATCCGTATTTTTCTCGGTCGGCCTGATGATCTTCCATCTGGCGTTTCAAAAAACACTGTCTTTAACACTTTGTCATCCTCTGATCGTACCACGTAACCGGCCCATCTTATTCGGTTTACCTTGATATGTGTAACTATGTTTTCAGTTCCATACAGAGTCACCAATTCAGCATTGCGGAGTCTTCTGCAATCCCCTGTGAATTCATCTCTTTGGTTGCCAAATATTCTGAGAACCTTTCTTTCAAATACTAGAAGCTTATTGATTTCCCGCTGATTAAGAGTCCATGTTTCACTGCCATATGTAATAATTGGGCGAATAATCGACCTGTACAGTGTTAATTTAGATTTCCTTTTTAGCAGCTTCGATCTTAATAATGTTGAAAGGGAGTATAATGCTCTATTTGCCGCAGCTATCCTTGCTGAGAACTCTTTTTCAGAGGTCTCATTATAGTATGAAAATCCTGAATTTTTGAAAAATGTATGGTTCCCAGACGAAGCACATTTTCATTTGGCAGGTCATGTAAATCGTCGCACAAATCGATTTCTGGGCTTTGCCAGACCAGATATCAAGAAGTTCCTTTACATAGCGCAAAAGTGAGTGTCTGGTGTGCAGTTTCGGGACACGGAATCATTGGTCCATACTTTATCGAAGAAAATGGTAGGCAAGTCACACTTGCATTTGCAGACGCATACATTTGGGGCATGGCTAAAACTTATTGTTTTTAAACGGGCACCACAAACCATCAATGAGTTAAGGATGCCATTAGAGCCTTCTTCGCGGACTTGAGACAACCTTCCATAACATTACGAGAAATCTGGAATATCGGTATGAAGTCTGTCTTGAGAGAGGAGGAGCTCATTTAGAACATGTTCTAAAGTGTCAATAATATGTATTTTTTAAAATAATAAAATAATTATAAGTTCAGTACTGTTTATTTTGGACTATAGTGTATTAAATAGTAGAATACTGAATTATTACATTTTTATAAACACTCAGAAAATCTTTTTCTTTTTATTAAAGCAACAACGTACTGACAGCGTGTAACTATTAAGTGTAACACTAGAACGAAGAACAATATTGTTACGGATAGGTAAAATTAACTTGGGAAATCATCACCAGGTATAGGTTAAAAATACATTTTTAATGTTGCCTTCCATCTTTTTATACATTTTATCATATTTCTTTGTGCGCACTATGCCGTTACTCATTTTATTTTAATTTATATAATATTAACCCTGCATTACTACCCATCAAAAATTGACCTATTTTACTACCCGGGGTACTTGTGTACCCCAAATTTAAAATACATGTTTGCAAAAAATCAAATATATTTAGAAAAGTACAAAGTTGTTGTATACAATGGTTTCACATTATTAAACATAATTTATTGATTATTAGTTTTAGTTAATGCAATCTGGGCACACTTTTGACTGATGGGTCAGACATATGTATTTTTTGCACTTCTTGCACGTTATCCTCGATTTTATGTCTTGTTTGCGTGTACAAAAATTTTGACACGTTTGACAAATTTTGGATTCCGAGCTGTTCTCGCATCAAGAGACTAACTAGGTTGGTACTAAGTTTTTTTAGGAATGATCTGTTATTAGTTCTGTTTCTCTGGCATCACTCTCTTTACATAGAACTATGGAATTAATTCCAACGAGGTCTAATAAATTGTAAAAAATTCTAAGAGGCCGTGATTTTCGAGCAGTGGTATATCTATGCGCGAGCTGGTCGAATGTCTCAACTCCGATTTTGGTTCGATTATAAAAATCAATTATTTCGGGAAGCACTGTAGAATTTGGTTTGTCTCTTTTAGGATGCATGGTGGATAACATAATAACAATTTTTTTCTTAGCTTTTGGAGGACAATACGAAAGCAGTGTTAAGTTTTTACTATAAGCAAACATAGCTGAATTTTGGTGTCTGTAACTTTTTTCGGTGAACGTTACTAGGAGTTCAGCTTTATTTTTCTTCATGGTTCCAACTAGTGTAACGGAATGATCATCACACAGCTTTTTTGCCGTTAGGATTGAGGTAAACCAATTATTTGTTGTAAGGTTACGATATGTCCCATGAATTGATTTTGTTAGACTCAACGTGTAGTATTCAGCTACAGGGACACCTACCCGTGTTGAATTTTTTCCGATATACACTTCAGCATTCAAAAGATAAAAAGTTTTTGCATCACATAATGCTAACATTTTAATTCCGTATTTATCGGGTTTTGAGGGTATACACATTTTGAACGGACATCTGCTTCAAAAACTCATAAGCTGTCCATCTAACGTGCAGTACTGTGAAGGCGTATAAAGTTTGCTACATTTGGAAATAACAAAAATATCTTGCATTGACGCAAAACGATCGGTTTTACGTCTCTCCTTTCTAGTGTCCCTGTCGTAGCTCTAGACGAAGATTGGCTGCACTTCCAACAAAATAGAGCACCTCCTCACTATGCAGCTCCAGTTGGGCACTGGTTGGATACTAATTATCCGAACAAATGGATTGGAAGGAGAGGTTCTACTGAGTGGCCACCAAGGTCACCAGACTTACCGCCACCTAACTTTTTTGTTTGAGGTTACGTCAAGTCAGTTGTTTATAAAACTGAACCTGCGTCACTTGGGGAATTGCGAGAATTACGCAAGCATGTCGCGCTATTACTAGAACAACATTTGCCAAAGTTCGTGCAGAATTTTAAAATAGGCTGTATTATTGTTTACAAAACAACGGAACCCACTTTGAACATTTACTTAATTGACGTTTTTAACAAATTTGTAGTTCAACAAAAACCTCATTAAATTTTCCATTTAAGTCAAAGTTTCACATTTACTGCTTCATCCTGTATAATTATTATTTATACCATTGGATAGAATTTTTTATAGTCTTTGTAATCAAGACTGTAAAAATGATGTATCACAAGTAGGAGTTTGCAATTTAAACTTTTTTGGTTGTCGTGGGTGGGGCCTAGGGGGTTGATGGGGGTGTCTTTCATGTTGTTTTAGTTCTCCCTTACTATCCTAGAATAGGTTTCAAGCATTTTAGATATCAGCTTTTGTTCATGAAAATATAGCCCATTTCAAGTATTTTTGATATCAGCTTTTGTTCATGAGATATAGCCCATTGTACATTTTCAAATTGGCACACTGTATATTGTAACATAAATCAAACTCTCTGTGATTTATTTACACTGTTATATTTTAAGCATAATCACACTAGTTGCTATTTTTGGATGATAAGATTTATTTGGAGACACTGTAACCGTTGTATTATATTATATTGTATCAATTTTTCTGCTTTTTTTCGATTTATTGAGAGCTTTACGGATCTCGAAGTAGCAAGCTGTTGTTTGCAGTCTTGCTTCCGTTGGGCACTCTTTTGATCTTGGGAGCTAGTGACAGTTCCAGTTTTCTAACAGCTGCTCATTGCGGCATTTTGTGATTTACCACGTGCAGATCGTTGTATTTGGCAGGTTTTGTCGGATATTTTTGGCTCTTTTTACGGGATTCGGTAGCCATTTTCGAGATTCATCCTTAAGGATGCTATCAAGGAGTTTATTGCTTATCTATATCTTCCAGTTTTCTTGTCTGCACTTATTGCTCCCATTTCTTTAATCGTCTTATCACTTTTTTGTCCAATTTCGTTAATCGTTAAGGCCGTTCCTTGCGTTTCTGGGCATACCTAAGTTCCAATGTAAAAGTTTATATCAAATAACGCAAAAACTATGGCAGATATTGAGATGATTCTTTTTTTATATGAAAGGTCTTAAAAAGTTCTAGTGCACTATTTAGTTGTAAATTAATAAATTGTTTAAACAATATTTTTTTTTTCAAATATTTTTGGTTAAAATAAACGTCAAAAATTTTTTTTTGAAATAGGGCACTACAGAATTTGACCCACTTTCCGAATCTGTTTTTATTTTTAACATAAAGTGTAACACAAAGCAGCTATTTGGTATAAACTTTTTTTTAAATCTCAAATTTTGCTAAATGTAACTTTCTCTCTCGGCCAGTACAGGCTGTCCTTGTCGATAGTTTCTGGATTCTCGTCGACACGGTTAGGTTGGTTAGGTAAGAAGTATAATACCCTCTCGAAGGCGGGTCATAAATAATGTTGAATAACATTATTAGGGTTTATTTCGACTTTTGACAAACCAGTGTGTTAATTGTTTTTAAAATGGGTAGTTCACGAAGAAGTTTATGTTCCGATTGAGGAAATTTTATATAAATAAGCAGTACCTATAATAAGTACCTATAATTTGATTAAATTTTTATATGAATAAAAATATTTTCTGTTAATTTGTAACATTTTACTTCTAAATGTTTATACTGTTTTTATAATAATACTACTGTTTCAGTATTTGCTTATATAATAATTTATTATGTAGAAACAGCGTAGAATTTTGGTCAATCAGCCAGTACAGTTTTTTGTATTTCAATCAGAATTATTATTTTCTTTTCTTCTTTACATAAAAGCTTAGAGTAATACTCAAATATTTTGCAGTATTTGAATACGGAATTTGATTATATTTATTGGACAATACCCAAATATTTTGCTGTATTTGAATATGGAATTTGATTATTTATATTTATAGGAATATTTATTTTCAGTTTTTGTTAGTAAAGTTTACATAATATATGAAGTTTGTTTCTTCACTTGCTTGTCCAGCCATATTAGTCCAGGCTAATAAGGATTTTCTCGTGACACTCAATAATCCAGGTAGCTGACAACTTTTTTAGTTATTGTAGACCTATAAGAAGAAAACCTACCTGTTTCCTGCGTAAAGTTCGGAGCCGTTTTTTAATGCTTAACAATTAATGCAAAAAACGCGATTCTTTCGATTTTTGCACTCTATTATTTATTTATTTATTTTTACGCACAATAGGCCGTTAAGGCCTAAAGCATTTTTTTACAACATAATTCTAATATTAACTAATTACAATTATTTTAAACAAAACTTTAACGTAAATATGTATATATAACATTCTTAACTACTCTGAAGGACCTGGTGTACAATATTTTTCCATTCGCTTCTATTTTGTGCTTTTTTTTTCCATTCCCTCACCTTCACGTGTTTAAGGTCTTCCTCCGCTTTACTAATCCACCTCGTTCTGGGTCTACCTCTTCTTTTGGGGTCGATTAATTTTCTGGTTATTACTAGTTTAGGAATTCTGTTTGCTGCCATTCTTTCCACATGTCCCAACCATCTGATTCTTTGTGCCTTGACGAACTTGGTAATAGTAGGTTCTTTGTATAAAGCCATTAATTCATTGTTGGTTCTTTTTTCCCAACCATCTTTTGCCTTTCATCCTCTGAATATGCATCTCAATATTTACTTTTCCCATCTTTCTAGAGTATCCTCTTCCTTCTTATTTAATGTCCAGGCTCACCGGCATATGTTACTGTGGGTCGAATTACTGTTTTATATATTCTGAGTTTACCTTGTCTAGAAACGTATTTTGAGTTCAGTAGGGCTCTTAAACCACCTAATTTTTTATTCCCTTTTGCTATTCTGGCTACGAGCTCCCATTTATCTTTTCCATTTTCATCGAAAACTACACCTAGGTATTCAAATTTGTCCACCCTTTTAAAACTATAGCTTTTTACCACTTACTGACCGCATACTAAAGTCTTCTTTTTTCCCTTCTGTTCCTTCTATGATCATATATTTAGTTTTGTCTTCATTTAGTTCCAATCCAAATTTCTGTGCTTCTTCGATGATTTTCTTTACAACTCTTCTTAATTCTTACTCGGTTTTTGCTAGGATCGTTAGATCATCAGCAAATGCCAAGCACTGGTGCTCATTTTTTATGATCGTTTCTTCCATCTTCATGCTGCATTTTCTGATTGCAGTTTCTAATACTAATTTGAATAATGTAGTGGATAAAGGATCCCCCAGTCTCAAGCCTTTTGCAACCGTAAATTGATCTGATATGTGACCCTGCCAAGCAGGGTGCTAACAGGTGAAGATGCTAACAGAGTAATGCCTCTATAGTTCTTACAATCCAGTTAATCGTCCTTTTTATGCAACGTATATTATTTCATTTAGCCACTCTTCTGGAACAAATTCATTTTGCCATATAAGTACTATTAGTTTATGGGTTACTGCAAAAAGCTGATCATCACCTTTTTTTATATATTTTCCAACAGA
This sequence comes from Diabrotica balteata, assembly GCA_918026665.1. Lineage (NCBI taxonomy): Eukaryota > Metazoa > Arthropoda > Insecta > Coleoptera > Chrysomelidae > Diabrotica > Diabrotica balteata. The sequence continues at coordinate 102,058,012 of OU898278.1, forward strand.
TTTAATCGATTCCTGTGGCTTTATTGTCTTTGAGTTTTAGGACGGGATTTGACACTTCTATTATTGTTGGGTGTTCACTGTGTAGTTGATGTAGATTTTGTTGATTGTCTATGTTGACCTCTTTCAATATCGTTTATATCATATATTATATAAATATATATAATATGATATAATAATAATGTACTTATTCTTCTTCTTCAAGTTCCACTCCTATCGGAGATTGGAAATCATTCTGGCAATTATCATTTTGTTGGATATGCGCCTGAATAGTTCAGTTGAATTGCATCCAAACTATTCACGGAAATTACGTAACCACTAGATTTTACGTCTTGATGTGTGATGTATGATGTGCCCCAAGTATTCTAATTTCCTGATTTTTATGGAATTTAAAACTTTGCATTGTTTTCCTAGTTGTTCGAGAACTTGTTCGGTTGTTTTGCGATCCGTGACCAAGCTTGAATCCCATATAAAAGGGTAAAGAAAGTATAACATCAAAGCATTCTTATCCGGAGCGATATATTGATATCTCGATTACAAAAAAGTTTTCTCGTTCTATTAAAAGTTGACCGTGCAATTCCAATGCGGCATCTTATTTCTTTTGTTTAATCAGTATCTTCTGTGATCCATGCTCCAAGGTATTTGTACAAAGATATTTGTTCAATTTCTGTATTATCTAGTACTAGCTTAACTTTGATGCTTTGTGCTTTTGTAAATACCATGAACTTGGTTTTCTCCAAATTTATTTTTAGTCCAAAAAATGTACCTATAATATGATATAATCCTTATAAAATGTCTTCCGACGTTCATTTTTCATTCAAGTCGGTTGTTCCATTGTTCTTTAAGTTCTTTCGAGCTCATTAAGTTTCTTATTCCTTCCATCCGTGTTTTCTAAGGTAATCCTCTCTTCTGGATTACGGTAGGTGTTCATACAGGTACTTGTTTTAGGAGTCTCTTGTCTTTCATTTATTGGACCTGTACCCATTTGAGCTGCTTTCGTTGTATGCCATCCATGACTGTACCTTCTATTCTCATACTTTATTGCATTAAGTTCGACGAGATATCTTTCTTCGATATTAATCTGTCTCTGTTAATCGTCGTGTTTCACAACCGTATAAATAAAGCATGCTTTTTACCACAGTTTCATGGGTTGTAGTACTAGAGAGAGCATGTCAGCTGTGCCAAAACGAAAAATAATCCTCCTTATTGCTTCCACTGGAATAAGCTTGACCATTTAACTGGGCCGGGCTACCTCTTTCTAATTCTTTAAACTCCTGTTTTGAAATTAATAATTATTTTGTCTAATTACCTATTTAGTTGTCAAAACAGATACATTGTTAACTAAAGAAGTGAAAGTGGTTCAATTTAGAAATTATATAGTAAATAATAAATATTTGAAAACTGATGCACATATTCCTCCCGCGATTTATGCTTCAAGTACTAATTTTATAAATCGCACTTCTACTAATAGACGTAAATTCTTTCATTTTAATTTCATGAATGTTTTTATTCAACATTATTTCAAAACTACACTGAATAGAAGGCCGCCCAGTCGTTTATTGTATAGACCCAAGACTTTACACAATAGGGGGTTGTATAAGGTAGGTATAAAGCTTACCTCTAGTAAAAGATGACGTTTAGAATATTCTTCGTGAATGGATTTTGTTTTTGTAAAGAAAGATATTTTTGAAATAGACATCTCTCTGAATTTTACCGTTACAATTATCGAGGATAAGCCTTAATTCTATATTAATTTTTTCCTTTTTCTTTTCTTTGTTCTCTTTGCACCTATTATCTTTTAGTTAAATTGTTTTAGTTTTTTCTCATTAGATCTCTGTACCAGCCCAACTATTCCCCTCTTATTACTCTTCAAAGTAAGGAATTTTAAGGTGCTATCAAGCGATACGGCATACTTTGCTATGAACCAGATATTTATAGCAAGACGTACATCAAAGAACTAAGATACGAATCTATGTGAAACTTGAGTATTGACTCAAAAATATGTAAACCGCATGGACATCTTTGAAATAAAGGTACTGAGACGAATACTAGTCCCTATAAATGAGAACAATAGGTGGTGAATCAGATACAATTATTAGGAAACATATATAAAGACCCACCTTTATTTCAGTATGTCCGCGTACAGAATCTTCAACCGGAAGGTTATTTAATGAAAGGAAGATGCACTGTTTTGTCAAAAACGGTTTTTTTTATTGTTTTTGTACCCCATAACATCGACTTTGTGTCATATTATTACAATTAACTGTCATTGTCATGTAATCTAAACGTTTTCACCTCTATTTTCGTAGCTAGATTCAACAACTTTTAAAATGTTTCACTGATGATGATGGTCCGACTGGACTACCAACATTTTGAAGATTTGTAATCCTCTTGGATAAATTTTAATAAAATATACTCTTACGCCAGAAGTCTTTACTTCTGAGTATTTTTCAAACATAAAAGCTTTTATATACTTATAGTAACGAACTGTGTGGTTCTGTAATATATTTCGAATTAAAATGGCATTTATGTTTATTGTTAAGTAATGACCTTCTTTTGAACTTGATATGCATTTTTGTCATTAAGTGCTAGATAATATGAGATTATTAAATGCTTCCAACCATGTTAGTAATTCAAACTTTCTTATTGCCCATATTATAACAAGTTTAACGTCCATATTATAAACAAGTATAATTTGCTCCAACAAGAGTTTTTTTAGGAAACTAGAAGAGGCTCTTAAAAACTGCTAAATACATAAATTACAATAACTGGGAGACTTCAATACCAAGATTGGCATAACTAAAGATCGTGATCTCAAAAAAAAAAAAAAAAAATTACAAAAAACACAAAAAACCGGCTTCGGCCACCACAAAAATAAAAAAAAAATTACAAAAACCGGCCTCGTAGGGCCCAACCCCCTTGAGCACCAAGTCGCCGGGACTCAGAGCGGAGACTTGAGGCCCAAGTAAGCAATTTTAGTTCTCGGATAAGCCATATTAAGATAACAGGAATAAAGCGGAGATGCGCTGTCCTGAGTTTTTGCATTCGGTTAGGAAACCATGCTGGGGTTCTATTCCCCAGGACCTCCACATGAAGAGCATTTGGCTGATTGTTGTGCCTCTATAGCGAATCAGATTGCTATAGGGGGGAAAGGGATGGTCTAGAGCATTGGAGCACGGTGGGGTAACTCCTGTTTTTACTAGAATTAACACACCTTGCTCCAATGAATTGTTACACCAGATCGTACTACCTGGGTGAACATTTCTCATAGGCTGGGTTTAATCAAATTGCTTGCTTGCTAGATCATGATCTGCGAGAGGCTGCCGGCCTGTATAGATTTAGAAAAAGAAATGCAGGAGTCAAAAGACTTCTACACTCCTTTATTTATTTATCAATAACAGAGGCTTCCAACACCATCTTCTAATGCCTATATACGCGAATATCACTAGGCAATAGATCATTCGCTTTGTCATTGTCAAGTGGCTTCCCTAATTAGATTTCTCAATAGGTTTATATCTCCAGGTATTCTTTGGTTTTTCGCTCCTATTTTTTTCAGAAACAAGCAGATCAGCAATTCTTTGGGTGATTAATATCTGGACATTGAACATAACCAAATTATCTTAACCTATGTTCTCTCATTTTGGCATTAATTGTTGCCACTGCAACTATTTATGCCTTATACTCATTCTTAATGTTATCCTTTTATATCACTCCATTCATCCATCTAAACATTCTCATTTCCGCCACATGCATTCATTGTCCCTCTTTCTTTTTAACTGCTTAACATTCAGTTCTGTACATCATAACTGGTCGTACGGCTGTTTTATAAAATTTTCGCTTCAGCTCATTGGAATTTTTTGTCACCTAACACAACACTCGCTTCCTTCAACTTCATCCATCTAACCCTAATTGTACTGTAGGCATCTCCTAGTTTCCCATTACTCTATAATACTAATCCTAGTTACTTACTTAAAACTATTACTTTTCACAATCATTTCACCATCCAAAAATATCATTTTATTTGTGATAACTCCATCTTTAAATGAACATTCCAAATACCCAGTTTTTGTCCTACTAAGTTTTAAACCTTTTTTCTCAAGAGCTTGTCTTCACTGTTCCAGTTTTTGTTTTAAGTCTCTTTCACTATTTCCTACTAACACTACATCATCAACATGCATTAAGCACCAAGGAATGTTACCCTATAGTTTCACTGCTATCTACACCAAAACTTATGAGAATAAATAAGGACTAAGCACCTTACCTTGATTTAATTCTACTTTCACATGAAATTTATCAGTCTCTCCCACACCTGCCCTAACACTAGTTGTTATTGCCTAATACGTATCTCACAACCTTTACATATTTACCGGGGACTCCTTTCTTATTGAGTTCTCACCACAGAAACTCTCGAAGAACTCTATCATATGCTTTCTCAAGATCAATGCATCTGTTGATATGAATTGCATAAAGCCAAACTGATTATCGGATATTTCTCTTTCTTCACGTATCCGTCTACCAATTACTCTCGCATATTTTCATGTTGTGACTAATAAGTTTTATGACCCCCTAGTTTGTACGTTGTTGTATATCTTCTTTATTTTTGTTAACAGGTACTAATATACTTCTCCGTTCGTCTGCTTTTGTCCAACTTCCATAACTATATCAAATAAGCCTGTTAGCCAAGATGTTCCTGTCTCTACTAGTGCCCTCCACACTTCCACAAGAATATCATCTGGTCCAACTGCTTTATCTTTCTTCATTTTTTGGAGTTCGAACCATTTCCCCGTTTGTTATTTTGGTGACCATTGCTGTTACTGCCTGGTCAAATTATTCAGTAAATAAACTGTTAAAGTACTTTTTTCTTGCCATTATATAATTTCCTCTTTATTTAAACAACTTCGTTTGACCACCACCAGGTCTCGTTATTCCCATACTTCTTTCCTGATGTTTTTCCAAGTATTTCAATAACAATATCTCTAGTGATACCGATCTTCTTTCAAATTGTATTAGGACTTTTTTTCATGGTTTAATACATTTTTCCTACTATTCTCGCCCTAAATAGACGTTCTTCCTCTTTTAACACCCACCGCTTGATTGTTTGTGATCCTCTCTGATATTTCGGTTTAGTTTCGCTTTTCTACTTTGATGCCCAGCACAAGTAACTTACAATATTGTTGGCTACTGGCTTATTATTACTTTGCAGTCCTTACATCCATGTATATCTTATTTTCTTGTCATAAATATATCAGGCAATTACTATAATCTATCACTAGGCAATAGATAAAGGAGCCAATTAGATTTTATTCTGGTAAAGTGTCTTTGGAAAACGACGTTTTAAGGTCGATTCAGACACATCAGTCACGTCTCGTCACAGTGATTGCGCCGAACCGAACAATCCGTCATACAAAATATTCTTTAATACAAATATGTTGCCGGCATTCACACTCATCAGTTGACAAACAGTTTCCCAGCTGTCAGATAGTTGATAGTTCTGTGACCAAACAGGACCGGTTCGGCGCCGAGACTATGACGGGACTGATGTGTCTGAATCGACCTTAAGTACGTTAAGACCTACTCAGGTATTGATTGCAACAGCGATAACCAATTTCTAAATTGGTTGATTCTAAAGAAAAAAGGAAACAATGGATATCAGATGACACATGAAGCAAAATACGGGAAAGGAAGCTAGAGAACTAAGATATGAGAACGAAAGAGAGGGTTATCAATGGACAAAAAGACTTTGTCAAAAAGACAAAAGTCGGTACTTGAACCAAATATGTGAAGAAATAGAAGAACACAAAAACAAAACTGAAACTAGTCACATGTTTAAGAAAATCAAACAGATACTTCAAATAATAACGGCATTAAAGATGAGGACAAAATCTTACTCACTGCCAAAAAAAGAGGGAAGGAATATTGCGAGAATATGATGACCGAGGCAGATGTAGAGGAGTCACCATCACAAGATATGTCTAGTTTTGAGAAAAAACCTGATATAACCATAAACAATTTAGAAATAGTAATAAAAATATGATCCGGAATTTTGACTCTCAAGGAAATCGACAAAAAAGATCATAGATACGTTCGAGATGTTCTGCTGGAGACTTGTGCTGATAATTCATTGTGCGTCCCACAGAACATAACTAAACTCAAAGAAAGGATTGGGATACATATAGCAGAGCAAATAATAGGCTATTTTGGACACGCCTTTCGAATAAATGGCCTTAAGAAGCTCGCAATACAAGGTGGTGTATTGCGAGCCAGAGGCAGATTCTCTTCAAGGTACACCGAACACATCGTCTCAACCATTAGCGTTCCTCTGTCAGAATATGCAAGATTGACGGAAGATCGAGAAAAATTAAGGAAAATCGGCAAGACCAACTTATGATAGCACGACAACTGTATCGGGTTAGCAAATAAGAATTATAAACAATACATGCAGTACCACGACCTGTGATGAATACCGTACATTGATCTCTGTTATCGCTTAAGTCATTTATTTCATGATAATTAATTATCCTCTCTGATTCTATGCATATTTGTCAGAGTTCTTTAATTGCTCTTTTTTTGTTTCATTCCATGTATATGTACCAAAGTACCTAGCAAGCGCCAGCTACTGTCCGCAAACTGACAAGTGTGTACGTTAACTGGTATGCTAGTTCCTGGCATGCTAACTAATAGCAAAGAATTTGATTTAAGGCAGTGTCACTGGCATGTGTGAACGCGCGCTACCGCTACTGGCATGCCAGTAGCTAACAGATAATTGTCAGATTTGTTGTATTGATGATAAAAATTAATCGTTTTATTTTTAAACTTGTTAATTTAAAAAAATATTTCGTTGGGGTGATGAAAAAACCATCAAATTTATTGCTATATATAGAAAATGGAAGTGTCTTTTAAATTCTAAATCATCTCTATATAAAAATAAAATAGTCCGTGACAATAAGGCAATTACACAAAAAAGAGGAAATGGGTGAAGGTATTACTATAAAGGAGATAAAGGCCAAAATAAAAAATTGCTCCAAGATTTTCTCGCCTACCAATCCGATTTCTCACCCAAATTCTTTTCTTTTTTGAGTTCCGCTTCGGATTCATTATTAAATTTCTAACAATACCTGTGGCTATCAGCAATATTTTCTTGTTGAATTCATTCCGAATACCTACCATGGATCCCTATTGTTTTGTTGGAAACCCAAAAATTTTTAATTACAAAACAAGTACTTTAGTTCCAGATGAAATCCACTCGATTTTTTACTAGCACTATCATGTGTAAAAATCTACCCTGCTTTTTCCCCTTGCCAGTATAGGCTAGCGAGCTACTGGCATGCCAATTACTAGCAAATCTATCTAATCTTGTGCAGTAGAAATCTAACAAAGAAAACTAAACGAAATGTTTAACTGGCAATGTTCATTCATGATTGACGTATGGGTTACAGAGTTATAAGCAAAACCGTGTCTTCTATCAACCTAAATGGTGTACTGAAGAAGATGCTCCGGTTTTTGTTTACTTGGCCATGTAAGAGATGAAACTATAGGGTCTTTACTTAAACGCTTCCTATTTTAAATTTAAATAAAATAAAGTGTTTGTGAGATAACATCACAAATTTTTTATTCGTGTGAAAGGCCTCTCGATGCCATTTTGTATGAAATATACCATCGCTCAAATGTTCGCTACGGCTTGGCTGGCGCACATCCGAAATGTATAATTTTTCATGACGCTGGCGCATAAATCAGACTGAATTTGACTGATGGCATGGACTGTGTTGACTTTGAGGGCAACTGTGGTTTATTCGCATAGACCTGCGACTTAAAAAACTCCACAAGAAAGAGTGGAATGGGGTCAAATCGCAAGGTCTCGGTGGCCAGTTCACATTACCTCCACATAAGATGATCAGGCCCTAAAATCGCTCTAAGGATACTGGAACGGCAAATAATGAAACCGCATGCGATGTGAGGACAAAATTAAAGTTGCAAAAAACTCACTGTATACAAATTAAATACAATTTAGTTGTGTTTTGTTTTTCAAACTTGTTTTGAAGAAATTTTTGGTGCTGGGATAAGAGAATAAAAGGTAGCTGTTATTTAAGGGTGATTGAAATTAAAGCAAGTTTAATGATTAACGTTGATCAAATGACGAATGAAACGAGGACTCCAAAAAGTTCTTTATGTCCTGTTTTTTATAATAATTATTTTATTAAATCTATATAGCAAGAGTATTTTAAAACCCGAACGCAGTAGCCACTTTTCTAAAAAATATATCCTTTCAAATTGAGAGAAGCAGCAATATTCAGGGTAATGTTGTAATCTGAGGATTCTCGGTCGAACAAAAATTGAGTTCTATTTCTGTCTCTCCCTCACTGCTAGTGTCCTCTGCTATATTCGCAATTCATTAATGAAATTTTATTACATTATGAATCGACCAGAGAATGTTTTACCTTGTGCTGCGTTCGTTATAAACACAATTCAACAAAACGTCGAGAAAAGATGAATCGACGTCGACGCTGGCGGTAGCGGCATAGCCTACCTTGATCCAGGACACCTCCCCTCTTAGGCCTCATACAATTCTCCTCCTTTCAGAGGCGGCACTGCAGTCGTATCTACAAGGGTGGATGGTGGATTAGCGTAAAACATTCGCAGTATAGAATGTTTTCTAAAATATAACAATAAAAAAACTTCAATCACTTTAAATTTTATTTCTCCTACCTTTAATGTCATTTCAGGCAGTTAATTGGGGTGTATATTTCCTTTAATCTGATCTTTTTTAATTCATTCAAATGACTTGCACAAACTAACATACTTGTTTTTTTCTTTTGGTTTTAATTACCATATTCTAGGAATTAACTGTAATACCTTATAAAAAATTAGGTAATGAAGTAAAAAAATATATTTTTAGGATAAAAAACATACTTTTAATAAGCAAGTTATTGTCTATTATTTTACGTGTAATATACAGGGTGGGCGAAAAGAAAATAAAGTTCTGAACTGTCAATTTTTATTATTTCTCGGGGGACACATTGTGTAAGTATGCCTTTATCTCTAAAATACTAAATAGAAAGAGATATCATGTCACACAGGATTTTAGAAATTAGTTATTTATCTCTTCAACGTACTTTCATACCTCGTATTTTCATTTTGGATGGCCAGTCTTTAAGAAATTAAGTTAATAGTTAGTTTTAGTTAACATTTCGATTATCAAATGTACATACTTGCATTAAGTTTATATTATTTATTATGTATGTGTCTGTATTTTGTTTATGATCCTGACTGTAAACAAATTAGCAATTCATTTTATTATATGTTTAAAATACCTCTTACCCACCTACATGCAGGGGTATGGGTAGTGACATTCTTCAAATTGTTATCTGTAAAGAAAGTTAAAACACTGTAAAGAATTTTGGGATTAATATTGCTACACTCGAGTTCGATGCGTTGCCGCAAATCTAGTGATGATACTTTGCATACATTTTTGTCTTTAAATCGCCCCACAAAAAAAATCCAATGATGACAAATCTGATAAACATTCTGGCCATTTAGTAGTCCTCCTTCTGATCCATTATTGAAATGTCTCGTTTAAAAATTATCTCACAGGTACAGCGAAATATGGAGGATCTTCATATTGTTGAAAAATTAAATTTTTTTTCACGATAACTGTCGTCTTGCTCAATTATGGCGGTTAAAGTGAGATTAATGGTATTTTCCAACAAATCCATATACATTTCGCCATTTACACTTCTTGGTAAAAAGAATGGTCCAACTGTGTTATCCCAGAAAATTCCTGCCCAGCCCAAACTTTCTGTGGATGGGTATGTACCTCATGCATTATTTTCGAGTTGTGCAACCAATAAGGAAGTTGTGACTGATAACTTCACCGTTTAGGTAAAAGAAGCACATTTAGAAAAACAAATATTAAAAACATAATTAGGATTAAATAACATATGGTTGAATGCTCGAATATATGAACTTTAATCAAATAAAAGGCAGATATCGAGTACTTTGGCAATATATAACCGCTCGACATCTGCCTTTTATTTGTAAAACTAATAATCAGGATTGCCAATAATTTGTTCTGTGATGATTTCACAAAACACCATCAGAACCATCTCAATAGAGTTCGTGAAATAAATTATTTAATCTTTTCTCGCATTCGTCATGCCCGATACGAGCGTCGTATCTAGTTGGCATCTATCTATATCTTACCCATTTTTTCCACACTGTTGGCTCTTCTGCCATTTCCTTCGTCTGTTGCACTGTTTTCCCTCTCTAGGTCCCGATTTTCTGGTTTTTCCTTTCTTCTTTTTTCTTGTATTTTGACCTCTATCGCTTTCTTTACTAGTCTGTTCGCATCCATTCTAATTATGTGTCTATACCAGTTGAGTTTTCTTTTTTCTGTTTTTGCTTTATTTTTTCCTGTTTTAGGTCTTTTCTGATGTTTTCGTTTCTTTTCCTGTTCAGCGTCGTCTTTCCAGGTATCTTCCTCAGTTGTTTCATTTCTGTTGCATTGATGTTACTTTTGTGTCTTTTATTTGTAATTAATTTCATAATCGGAGACTTCTGACAGTTTTCTTATATTGAAGCTAGGTTCATGGCCCAAAACAGCTAAACTGCTTAATTGATTATCGGATTTTTGATTACCCTTTTTTTGTTTGCCACAGATTCAGTTTCTTGTAATGTTCTCACTAATTTGCCGACATAAGTATGGATACTTCGCTATCGCGATTTAGTTCATTAAATTAATTTGCAGTAACTATCGTTTCTTCGAAAGAAAAGGGAGACAGACAATTTCAACTCTCTATTGAATAGTGTACACCATTTTGATAATAAACGTTAACGTTTATAGAAACAAATCAAACTAATTATTTTTATTAATCAAATTTTTTGAATTCCACATATTAAGAATTAACTTCCAACAACTGGCCATCCAAAATAAAAATAAGAGGTATTTGTTCAAAATACCAAAACAAATAATCTTTAGAATGATAATATTACATGATACCCCTTTCCACTTAAGATTTTGGGGATGAAGGCCACCCCGCTTTTGGGGGTTGAAATTTAAGAATGATTATATTTACAAAATACGTTTCCCTAAAATAGACGGGTTCTAGCGTTTTGTGTTGCTTACCTCAATAAGAACATTTAATCAATATGTAAGGTTTTTTCAACTTTGTACGTTTATTTTACTATTTTTTTAAGAAATCATTTGTCACCTACTTTTATAAAAGAATATCACTTTCTGTTTTTAACCTTCGTGTAGTGGCGCTATAATTTTCCCGTTTCTTTAATAGTATTTCTGATATTAATCCTCGAATTCTACTTTTTTTTAAGACTGATGTGTTAGTTTTGTCACTATGACACGTAAAGGATATGTATACGGAGAATTTGTATATGTATATAAAAATTTTTACAGAAATTACTAGTTTCACACTTGATTCAGGTAAAAACTTAATATTAAATTTAAATAATAAGCAGTCAACGAGTTTTAAATTTAGTTTTATTTTTTGATTCCTTATATAAAGGGTGACGATAGGAACAACTCCCCAATCCGTGCAACCGTGCAAATTTTGAGTTATGTATATGGGTTTTTTGGGTTTTCACCCCCCCCCCGGAAATCTCGGAAAATCCCGAAAAATCAATATATATATATAGGTATATATATTTTTTATTATAACATATATAAACATATAGATTTGACAATCTATATGTTATATATGTTATATGTACAGTACGAGGACGATAAACACATTTATTTATGTTTTTTGATCTAAATCTCCAAAGATTACAGAGTATACCGTCCTCTTGTCCCTACATTTTATATGTATTCATGTGAGTAAGGTCATCTATATAACAGAAAACCGGTAATATATCCTAGTATGCGTAAAAAAGGTGGGATGAGTAGCAGCTGCCACGCTCCAAAATTTCATCAAAATAGTCCCTAACTTCGTTCCTATTGGTAATAGAAAGTTTTTTTTTAATGTGAGTTTTTTTACCAGGTATCCAATGGTTGTACGTACAAGTCTGTAGCTTGAAAAATATAGAAGTTATTACAATTGTTTGTAAGTAAAAAACATACCCCATTTTCAAACGTTTATTTTGTAAATAACTTCGATAAAAACGCAATATGCATTTAACTTCTGAAATAGATAAAGTCTTAAAAAATCCTATAAAATTTTCTAAATGTGTCTAGCATCTTTAATAGAGCCAGTTTAATAGTTTAAATATTTAGCCTCGGGAATAAATAAATTAAATAACTTTTAAACTATTTGACCGATCGGGAGCAAATTTTGCATAAATTTAAAAGACGGTAATTCCTCGATGTTGAAATGTATTAATAACATTTTATTTTGTTAATAAAAAATCAATAAAATTTATAAATTAGTACAAAAACTGCTTTTTTGCAAATATCTCCGTATTATCAATTTTATCATTATTAATTATTTATCAATTTTAATTTAAAAAACGGGAAAATTTAGATATTTTTGATATAAAAAAGGAAGCTAAAAATACGAGTACTTTTTTAAATATTCGTCAACAAGTAACCCGCACCTATGTTTTAAAAGTCTTAACCAGACTGGTCTAATATGTAAGAAACTCTAAAAGGGTAAAATATACACTTTTTGATTCAAATTGTACCCAAAGGTACGCGAGATATTTTTGATTTTTGCGCTACCTCAGATTTAAAAAATATCGATATCGGTTAATTTTCACTGAGTTATTACAAATTTTTCCGAGCTTCGCCAATTTGAAGTTCCGAATTCTATTTTCTTTAAAAAAGGCTTTTTTTTAGTTGTACGTCTTAAAGCTAGCAATCATAATATGTGAATTGAAAACTGCTGCGATATTTAGGGGCACTCCAGCTCTAAATGTTTGTAAAAAAATTTACCATATTTTAATGTAATAAGTAAGAGGTCAAAATATTTTTAGGTTTTGTTTATATTATAGTGATAAAATATAAGTCTTTAAAAAGATATTACGCCTTGGATTATGTTTCAGCGATTTTTTCAAATAGTGGTGATGTAATGGTATCATCTGTGATGGTTTCTTTTTTTTTTTTCAAAAAGTTATAGCCTCTTATTTTTTTGTCTTAGGATAAATAAATTATCATATCTTAGCAACAAATGGACCGATTGAAAGGGCTTAATCTAATGCATTAAAACTTATTATACCAACATTTTTACAAAAATATGGTCATTTTGATAAAGTTCTGTTTTTCAACTTTAAGCACTATTATGCAATAACAATTGATCGAAATTAAACTTGTAAAATTTTAATTTTATGGCTATATTTTATGCATCGAGCAAAAAGACAATAGAGGAAATGTAAAGGTAGTGGGGGCAAACATATTGTTAGACAGGAAGTGCGATCTTTAGAGGCCACATTAAACAAGGAAAGAGAGTCTCTCTCCTTGTTTGACATCAAATTTAGTTGGGTTATGTTATTGTTTGTCCCAAATGTCACATGAAATCTTATTTATATTGAAGTTTTTTAACAATTGTGTCGCATTTTAGACTCTTATCATTAATAATTAATTAAAACTTTCTCTTCTAAGACACATTCTGCGAAATATTATATAGCTACTTTGATAAGTGTCGGAAAATTTAAATTTGGCGCATTCGCATTTCCGGATATGTCCGCCATCAGAGGCCACTTTTTTGGTCTCCTTTTCATAAGGATTAGATTCCCTCTTTTGTCTTATTGCTCGATGATTTTATGCAACAATCTGAATTAAAAAGTGAATATTTTACCCCGTCAAATTCTCATAAATAAATAATAACCAAAAATTTACTGTTCCACGGACTATGGAGTTGTTTTTTTTACCCATAGCTTGGGCTAAATTTGAATAAATTCAAACTATATTTTCGAAATAATTCTCCTGCCTTATCTTATACATGACATGTGTCACACACCGGGGCTTCAGATATTCTGGTACAACTGTAGTTTAGATTATTAATGAAATTGTTTTTAATTAATTTTTAAATTATTTTTTTTTAATTTAATTTTAGTTGACAATTTAATTTGTTATCATAAAAACGAAGTAATTAGTCTATGACTTCGATTTAGTAATTTTTTAAATAATAAATATTTACACATAGCAGTTTACATTACAGCCATAGTTTTATGTACAAGAAGTCAAAGAAGTTTCATGTATAGTATTGCTACAAATAAAATAATTAGTGGGTTATGTTGGTATACTTATTGCAAAATTAAATTAAATATTAAATTTGAATTTGAAGTTAAAAAATATAAAAATAAGATTTTGGAAATTTGCCTATGGAAAATCAGAAGACTTTTTAATATTTTAGAAAATATAATATAAAAAATTAAAGTTATTCCAAAAACAATGGCGTGACTGATATAGTAATATAATAATTCAGCTCAATCTGAAAAATTCTAAAATTTTCAAAATTGCTTGTTTTGTTGTGTATAGAAGTGCAAACAAGCTTTCAGCCCATTTTGAAAAATTAAAATTAATTAATTATTTGTGTCATAGGCGTTTCCAATTATAGCACAAGCACCATTTGATGATAATTTAATGGAGAACAGTTTTACTTGTATACATTTTTGTCATAGATATGATACTTTTCGAAATATTCGAAAAAATATTGAAAAAATACGGATAGTGAATTCCTTTCAGATATGAAAGTTAGCTACAAATACGTTGAATTATTCATCCCTGACCAAGCAGCAGAGATACTGGGGATGTAGTGGGTATGACTTGGGGAAGTGGGAAAGCATACCTTAAAAATGATACAATAGCCCAGAGAAAGTATCGTGACATGGCGAGTATTGCTGCCATTAAATAAGCATAGCCTAACCCCTAGCCTTACCGACCGATTGCCGGTATAAGCAGTCCTTCCCTTGTCCCCCTAATAAATAAGAGCGTGGAACTTGAGGAGTGCCGACAGAAGTAAATACTTTTTATAGCGTGTTATTGCTATTCGTTAGTTAATGAAATTCTGTCTCTGCTTATTACTAAATTATAAATATTTTTTGTAATAACACTAAAACACTTAAAATTTTAAAAATCTTATTTAAATAGTTACAAATTTTGTTTATTGACTTTACTAATTTTCAAAATTTGTTAAATATAGTAATATAATTTATCCATCATATACATTTTCATATTATCTATATAATTATTTAAAAAATTTTATAATTTTATTTAATTTTAATCAATTTTGTTCAAATTGTATTAAACTTGATTTGATTTTATTTAATTTTTATAATTTTATATAATTTTATTTTATTTTATTTCGTATAAATGTTTTAAAATCAAAATTAGCTAAGTCGTTCTCCAGTTTTTATAAAAAAAATATATTATATAAAATTATAAGTGTATTTATGTACGTATATTATGTATATTGCGGTATACTGCAAGGTTACTACACCCATCTCGATTTTTTGAGTCACGCTAAATAGGATTTCCCGCCCGTCCAAACATCATACCAAGCGATAAGAAGTATTCACTTCAAAATTGTTTCAAAAGGCGAATGTACGGATAATCAGTTAATGGCATGGGGATATAGTAGGCAGCGGAAAATCATTATATAAAAGATCCCTAGGGTTATTCCAGGAACAATCGTCTTGTGAAGCAGTAGTGACGAAATAATAGTTAGTGATCGTGGATTCGGACCCCCACATTGGACAGAGGAAGGTCATAGGACTTCCCCGGTCGCCAACAAGCGACTCCCTGTAAGAGTCACTGAAGATAAAAATAAAAAAAATAAATATGTACATGGAATGTTAAAACTTTATAGGAAACAGCAAAGCTTAAAAACTTATTACATGAAATGACAGACTCGATATTTCTGTATTAGAAATCTGCGAAACAAGATGGCCAAATAACGGACCTTAAAATTCTGAAAACTATGCCACTAGAGTAGATATAAACATAATACAAGTATACGCACACACTACAGACAAAGAAAATACCGTGACTGAAATATTTTAGCAACTATACCAGAAGAATTAACTAACAAAACACGGACTTTCTCCTACATGGGTGACTTCAATGCAAAAGTTGAATCAGAAAGTACTTTCAATACTACTGAGAAGTTTGGCCTTCTTCTTATGGTGCCCTATCCAATTAGTGGATGTTGGCGACAATTCTGGCATACTCCTCTCGATCTTGTGTGGCTCTAAAGAGTGCATGGGCATCGAGGTTTGTCCACAATCCCTTATGTTTTTAAGCCATGAGTATTTCTTCCGATGCCCCTTTTTCCTTCTATCTTGCCTTCCATAATAATCTTTAAGAACTAGTACTTAGAATTTCGAAATATATGACCCAGATAAGCAGTTTTTCTTCTTTTTATTATTGGCACCAATTCTCGTTCTTTGTCCATTCGATTTAATACTTCGACATTGTTTACTCTTATATTTAATTGTATATTTCGTGTTCTACTAACCACCATTACTTTCGTCTTGTCTATATTAATCTTCAAGATCAGACGTTTTCCTTTAGTGTTTATTCTATCTATTAGTCGTTGTAGCGCTTCTTGGCTATCAGCATAGCGAAGATTACTAATAGTTTGTCTGTTGATTTTGATTCCATCTTCAGTGTCACTTAAGGCTCTATCGAAATTCGTTTCAGAGTAAAGATTAAAAAGGATGGGTGACAGAACACAACCCTGTCGTACGCCTTTTTCGATTGAGAAATATGATGTAGATTCCTGCTCTCACTATCACAGAAGTTTGGTCTAGGACAACGGAATAAAAGACAAGAACGCTTGGTGCATTTCTGCCAAGAGGAAAAATTGAAAGTACACTTAGACGTCTCCAAGTGATCGATGAGACAATATTGTAAGAAAACAAATTGTTTATATAAAAGTCAGTGAGTGATTTAAAAACTGTATAAAATCAGAGAAGATTGGGAAATTTAAAGTTCAGAAAATTGGGAATTGAAACTTACCAGTGAAAATGACAGAATTTAGTGCTGAAAGAAGGGGAAAATAAAGTGTGCCACCTCGTCCTTTGTTGAAGGACGAGGAAAACTCTACACTTAACCTATGAGAAGATTGGTTTAAGAAAGATTACAAAAAAATGACAGGCTAAACCTATTAAACAAATATTCCCAAAATTAGATGGAATACCTTTGTAACTGGATAAAGTTGACGTGTGAAAAAAATTTTGATATTACCTCAGTTACAGTATAATTATCATGATATAGGTATCATAACTTACTATCTATTAAAAAATACCTACAAATTAGTTGAACAAAAGGTATAATAATTCTCATGGATCACTAGATTACTGAATATACAAACTTTTAGGATGTACACAAAAAACAAAGATTATTACGGAATACAAAAAAAATTGAGGGACATAACCTATACAGAAAAACGTGGCACTGCACTTCACTAAATACGTATGTACTAAAAGTTGTAAATAAAATCAGGTATATTCCTGTGTATTACCAGATAGAAAACATTCTGCGATAGTATCTTAAAACACTTGCTCAAGTTTTCAAATTAAATTCAACTTACATAACTCTGGTCGGCACTGACTCTAAACTTTTAACTTTATTAATCTTCAACACTTAATTTATCTCTGTTTATCTGTTCTCTATTCTATCTCAAAATGAGACATACTATTGTGTACTTATATATTAGTAGTACTTCACTTAAATGGATTTTCCGATTTTTACGGGCCGCGTACTCAACTGCGGCAAAAAAACAAACAACCTTTCCGGGCTGGACCCATTATCTTACCTTGACGGTCGTCAACCTAGAAGTGTCCCGGTGGCAAAATTCATTCTCCCACGATTGGGGACGGAAAGATTCTTAAATGGGCGTTTATTTATTTAATGCGTTAATAGCAAATATGCTATTAAAGAGATTCCTCGTGAAACAAGTAATATTTCTCCTCAAAAGAGCCAGCGGCTAACTATAAACAGACTCTAAAATGTTTAGATTATCAATCTTAAAAACGCAAAAAGAATATGAACCGTTTTCGGTTCTTAGGATTAACAGGGCGAATTTAAAAAATGCTACAAGATTATAAATTAATGAACTTAAGTTTAAGAAAATCGTAGAACAACACATGATGCCATTGGTCTCATTTCATGGAAATATTTTCTACCAGAATCTCTTTGAATGGAATAAATTAGTTAGTTTAGCATTACATGCCTGCTTATGTGTAAATTGAAGAAATGCAATGTGTTCTTAAATGGAAGCATATTTTCATAGAAAACGTTTGCCACGTACTCATTAGTTTGATCTCGCGTACGGCAGCAAGCATGAGGTATAAACTACCGAAATACATATAATTTGTACGTAATTTGCACTTGACATTGTTTTTTGGCGTATATTCATGCCACTTACAGAAATGTCTTTCATATTTATTAAACATTAGTTGAAATGATAGAATTCCTCAAGTAGCAAGATGCATCTTTCCAAAAAAATTTTATTGATTCCTTAATTTTGTTGAGGAGTGTATATAATTAGTCACTGTCGTCATACTTGTCACCGAGCAGTGACGCACCCTTAAACTCTCTTCGAGCGACTTAACTCAATAATAGCTGGTAATTTTCCCAAAATGTACGCAAGATATTAAGTAAATTAGGGGTCTTGGAGCACATAATTACCCTTTCGGAGCCCTGCAAGGTTCGCCAATGCATCATTCATGGCCGCTTTGCCTTGCCTAGTGGAAGGGCTTTTGCTTCACACTTTTCCAAAGCTATAAATAGATAATACTGATGCCGTGCACCGTGTTTTTAGCTCGGGCCATACTGGGTAGAGTTCCACCGTGACCCAAATCGAGCCTTTACCAGGGGTTGATACCCTTTATTACAGCCATTCATGCCCGCAACGCAACTGGGTCACTTGAACATGCACTAGTCCGGTCAACGGCAGCAAACATTGCAGCATTTGCTGACATTCAGAGAACTTACGTCATTGCGATGTCGAGTTTTTAAAAGGCAGACTGCAAATATACATCCATTTTACATTATCGTTGTTGTCACATTTTTTAAATTAAATAACGTGACTTTTCCGGGATTTTCCGAGAAATAGTTTCCATATACGTGCATGGCTATGCAAAAGAATTTGCATACATTTTTCTTGTCAGTATATTATATGATTCCAGTTTCTCACAAATTGTATATCGTATTAATTTTGTTCATTTCTACATAATCTGTTAATTTGTCCAATATAGACCAGAGAAATTAGCAAATCAAAACCTTTTTCATGACACTCTTGGATACAGGTCTCTTACAAGTGGTTTTGATAAATTTGGCAATAAAAATATGTAATAAACAAAGTACGCAAAAGATTAAAATATATTTTTTTACTTTTAAACAATATATAGACAATGTAAGATCGCTATTTCTTTTGAAATACTAAAGATGAAGACCAGCAAATTATATGGAAACGTGACAAACTTTTACTGAAAAAGCATAGAAAATATTTTAAAATGAGTGTTTGTAAAGTTATTTTTGTTAATTTGTTGTTTATTTATTGCAAAAATAACTTAAAAAGTCGTTTTTATGAAAATTATTAATTATTTTTCTAAAAATGCACAAAAACTATAATTTTGCGGTAGAATAGGGACAGCACCATAGGTATTTAGCTAGGTATAAAAATTTCAAGTTTGCACAAATTAAATTGTTATCTCAGAAAGCTTTTATCTACAACGTGATTACGTGTAAACTATTCGGTCTGCTTAAATTCTGAAAGCGCCAAATTTAAGAGAACGGATTATTTTATCAAATTAAATCATTTATTTAATTATTGTTGTTTGTTTGTGTTTAAATGACTGCGGACACTAAATCCATTCGCCATATTTAATGATTAAAAAATTTATGTTAAATATTGTAAAATAGGTTTACAAAATTACTGTAATTTTAAACTTCTAAACATTTAAAATGATTCCGACGCATCAACATGTAGGACGTTAATGTTTTTTATTAGGAATGTCAGCATTTTTATACAAATTTGTAAAAAATTCAATGTCTTTGACAATGACCCTTAGAACCAAAATTTTTTTTGGTTCTAAGGTTTACTATTTTAAAATCTGAATTCATAAATACAAAATAAAAATCGCTAGTCTCTGGTTCTAATCAACGAAAATTTATGTTTTTTAATTTGAGGTAATTTGTGAATTGTTTCTGTATCTGTAGAGTAGGGACGGCGAGTTAAGTTTCACAGCACTTAGGCCACAATTGACCCACTGTGCATCCTCCCAGAGAGCTGTCGCCCTTGTGTGTTGACTGTCGCCGTTGACTGGTCATTTGGCCTTCCAAAGCACTCAGTATCATTGGTGTCGGTACGACCCCGTTTGAATTCAGCAAACCATCGTTAGTGGTTGTAATCGATGGAACAGAGTCCCGGTAACAATTGTTGAGCCATTGTTCAGTTTATATCGTATTTTTGTCCATACATCAACAAGAAAATTGCTTTGATTCGCCTTCTCATGGTTAGGCCCGTGACTAAACATTTTGAATTTAAAAATATTAAATTGATCAAAGGAGAGCTTATGTAAAGAAAGAAATATCAGAAGCTGTTATGACTTAATCTAGAAGATTTAAGAATATATAGAAACTGAAACATAGATATATAATACAAATATACTGAGTGTTACAATATAGTCGCGTTCCCCAGTGCGATAGAGAAAACTGATGCAAATCTCTTTTTAATTTGTCAGGTTTGTCGACCACGTGACCTAATTGATAAATGAGGAGGTCACGTAGTCCTAGAAAGAGGTGCAGGGACTGCTGTGCGACAGTTTTCTCTGTCGCACAGTCTATTTGTATTATGTCTATGAACTGAACTGAACATAATATAAAAAAACTGAATAACTCAACAAGAATACAAGCAAAGCAAGACCTTGGCAACAAATAAAGAAGTAGAAACGTACGTATACAAACAGGATTTGGTGGAATATCTAGAAAATCTTCATTATAAAATAGGAAATACAAAAGGAAATTAGAAAAAAAGCGAAAAAAAGTATGGTGGGCACGTGGTTAAATTACCAATTTAAGCATCTTATGGCATGAAACAAAAAGTGGTGCCAAATCTGGTATTTCTATTTTTGAAACATGTTTATTATTGCTACCAAATGTTACACATTTAATACATATCACCATAATTGCATATAAAATTGCATATTTTAGTGAAAATATAGATAGCTGCAATACATTGCAATGCGAGTTGCCTACTATAGTACCCAATTAATTCAGATTAATTTAGTGTTGATAAGGAAATATTTTTAGTTGATTAGAATTTCCTTTATTCTCATTTGTAATAGCAATATATTTTTCTTCAAATTATAGTTATAAAAGTATCTTAAAATCTCACTTGTGTATACATTTTGCTTTGCTTTTTTAGCCAAATATCACGGACCAACAAATTTGTAGGGCTTTTGATTTGACAATTTTAAGCTATACTTTTGGCCTACAATCTAAACTAATTATTGTTTACTACTTAAAGTGTTTGCTAACTGTTACATTTTTACAAATACGTTAAACACTATCTTTATTGCGTAGTATTAAATTCTATAGCATACGTTTTAATTACGATTTTAAATACTAAACCACCTATAACAGAAACTGCCGTTAGTAAAGTCGACAAATTTTCATGAGTCATTTCCTCCCTAATCAGAATTTTTTCGTGAATCATCAGGAACCGGAAAATTTATGTTTTTTAAATTGAGGTAATTGTGAATTGTTTCTGTATCTGTAGAGTAGGGACGGCGAGTTAAGTTTCACAGCACTTAGGCCACAATTGACCCACTGTGCATCCTCCCAGAGAGCTGTCGCCCTTGTGTGTTGACTGTCGCCGTTGACTGGTCATTTGGCCTTCCAAAGCACTCAGTATCATTGGTGTCGGTACGACCCCGTTTGAATTCAGCAAACCATCGTTAGTGGTTGTAATCGATGGAACAGAGTCCCGGTAACAATTGTTGAGCCATTGTTCAGTTTATATCGTATTTTTGTCCATACATCAACAAGAAAATTGCTTTGATTCGCCTTCTCATGGTTAGGCCCGTGACTAAACATTTTGAATTTAAAAATATTAAATTGATCAAAGGAGAGCTTATGTAAAGAAAGAAATATCAGAAGCTGTTATGACTTAATCTAGAAGATTTAAGAATATATAGAAACTGAAACATAGATATATAATACAAATATACTGAGTGTTACAATATAGTCGCGTTCCCCAGTGCGATAGAGAAAACTGATGCAAATCTCTTTTTAATTTGTCAGGTTTGTCGACCACGTGACCTAATTGATAAATGAGGAGGTCACGTAGTCCTAGAAAGAGGTGCAGGGACTGCTGTGCGACAGTTTTCTCTGTCGCACAGTCTATTTGTATTATGTCTATGAACTGAACTGAACATAATATAAAAAAACTGAATAACTCAACAAGAATACAAGCAAAGCAAGACCTTGGCAACAAATAAAGAAGTAGAAACGTACGTATACAAACAGGATTTGGTGGAATATCTAGAAAATCTTCATTATAAAATAGGAAATACAAAAGGAAATTAGAAAAAAAGCGAAAAAAAGTATGGTGGGCACGTGGTTAAATTACCAATTTAAGCATCTTATGGCATGAAACAAAAAGTGGTGCCAAATCTGGTATTTCTATTTTTGAAACATGTTTATTATTGCTACCAAATGTTACACATTTAATACATATCACCATAATTGCATATAAAATTGCATATTTTAGTGAAAATATAGATAGCTGCAATACATTGCAATGCGAGTTGCCTACTATAGTACCCAATTAATTCAGATTAATTTAGTGTTGATAAGGAAATATTTTTAGTTGATTAGAATTTCCTTTATTCTCATTTGTAATAGCAATATATTTTTCTTCAAATTATAGTTATAAAAGTATCTTAAAATCTCACTTGTGTATACATTTTGCTTTGCTTTTTTAGCCAAATATCACGGACCAACAAATTTGTAGGGCTTTTGATTTGACAATTTTAAGCTATACTTTTGGCCTACAATCTAAACTAATTATTGTTTACTACTTAAAGTGTTTGCTAACTGTTACATTTTTACAAATACGTTAAACACTATCTTTATTGCGTAGTATTAAATTCTATAGCATACGTTTTAATTACGATTTTAAATACTAAACCACCTATAACAGAAACTGCCGTTAGTAAAGTCGACAAATTTTCATGAGTCATTTCCTCCCTAATCAGAATTTTTTCGTGAATCATCAGGAACCGGAATTTTATAGACATTCCTGACACCTGATTTAATTTATGTGTTTTATTATTACAGAAGCACATAGCACATTATTATAGTGTAGTTAAATTGTGTTATTTATGTTAGCTAAATTGTATATATTCAGGGATTCTACAGTATTCACTGCCTTCCCTCGCTCAACCGTTTCCATCTCTCTCTGTGGTCCCATTCTCCATCGTTTAGGCCTCTCTTACTCATGGCGTCGTCTACTTCGTTCGTCCAGGATCTTCGGGGTCGTCCTCTTTTCCTCCTTTCTATGGGGCTCCATTCGGTTATTCTCTTTATCTATCTGCTGTCGCTAGTTCTTCTTACACGTCCTTAACACTTTAGTCTTTTTTTGTTCTATATATGTTAGTATGTCTGTTTCTATTGATGTTCTTTGCTTTATTTCGTCATTATTTCTCCTATCCATTCTTGTTATTCTGCAGCATCTTCGCAAGCATTATACCTCTGTTGCTACTATCTTACCGCTGTTTTTCTTGTTTATAATCCAATTTTCAGCCCCATATGTCATAATACTTCGCACTAATGTTTTATAAATCTGTGTTTTTGTCTTCATATTTAGGTGTCTATCCCACCATACTGAGTTAAGTTGTCGGATTGCTGTTCTTGTTTGTCCTAATCTTGGTGTAATTTCTTCGTCTGTTGTTGCCTTTTTCGTGATTATAAACCCCAAGTATTTGAATTTATCCTTTCCTTTGATTGTTACGTTGTCATCAATCTGTAGATCTTTTATGTCTTCTTCACTTGTAGATAGGTACTCTGTTTTCGCGAGGTTAACATCTAGGCCAGCCTTGGTATATTCTTCTTTTAGTTTCTTCATCATGTAGCTGAGGTCGTCTTGGTCTTATGCAATCACTACTTGATCGTCTGCAAAGCTTAACGTGTATTCGTTCCATACCGGTACTCCCATGCCTTCGAATTTTCTTTTTCATGTAGTAAAAGCTTTCTCTAAGTGTCTTTTGAATAGGGTTGGAGATGTGGAACAACCCTGCAGGAGCCCTTTTGTTGTGATGAAGTCTCCTATGATTCTTGTTCCCACTTTCATGGACACTTTATTATTTTTTTTATACAGTGCTTTTGTAACTTCTATGAGTTCCGTCAGTATTTCTGTACATTGCCTCCCATAGTTCCGATCTTGGTACAGAGTCATACGCCTTTCTCAGGTCCACAAATGCCAAATGTATATCTCTATTTTTTGCTTTTTTTCTTTTCCAACAGTTGTTCCAGTGTGTATATGTAATCTATGCATTATCTTCCTGCCGTGAAGCCTGCCTGATCCTCCCCGATTTTGCCTTTTATTGCTTGCTCTATCTTTTCTCGCAGTATCTTCCCATATAATCTTCCTATTGATGATATTACGCTTATTTTTCTGTAGTTTTCTATCTACTTAAATATAGATGTCATATATGCCTCCGTCCATTCCTTTGGGGCTGTTCTCCATTTATGGCCCAACGTTAATTTTTTGAGGTAGTCCGTTTGTATCTCTTTTATTCACTAATAATTCACGTAATATTAAAAAACTTAACACGTTAAACCATAACTAAAATATTTTCCAAAACTTTGTTGGAACCTGTCAGAAGTTATTATATTCCGAAAACTAGGAAAACCTAATGAAGTATCATCATTTAGACCAATATCACTACTACCACCTCAATCTTTGACCCCCATGTCAGGTCGTGGTGACACTCTAAATCTAAATATTACTATTCCAATACTCCATGGCTGCGATTATGTGCCAGATGGAAGGTTTCATGTAGGGAGTTTTCATTGAATACTGAGATTTTCCGTCTTTTTCGCACGAATATGTAGTCGAGTTGATTGCTGTGTTCTTTAATTGGACTAGTTCACGTTGATAGCCTTCTTGGGCGGTCTACCAGTGATGTCAAAATTGTTTGAAAAACTGTTTTTGAAAAGATAATAGGAACAAAAATCTAAGTCCAAATCATCAATTTGGGTTTAAAAATAAGCGTTCTACAATAGACTAAGTTCATAAAAGAACCAGTATAAAGAAATCTTTAGAAAATAAGAAAGTCCCTTTCTTTGAACTTTTGATAGATATCTTCTTCCTTTATGTAAGCAATTTTGCTTGGTCATTGGCGTGTTGTTGACTCTATGGAAGATTGTCATTCCATCTCTTGCGTGGTCAACCGATACTTCTTCTGTCACTTGGGTGATTTGCCCCGTACTTAACGATTTTTGTGTCCTCCATTTTACTGATGTGATTGTTTCATTCTTTATTTCTATTTCTATCAAACGAATGTCCACGTGTTTATACCATGTACATTACATTTTGTTCTGAGCTTATCACTCTTTTTTTCGGTCTCTCAGCATGTTTACTGTAATTCTTCTGACCATTCTCATTTCTGCTGTTTCCAGCACTCTCTGTGTTTTGGCTGTGTCGGGTCTTGTTTCTGATGCGTACGTCATTAATGGTCTTATACTGGCTTTCTGGAATCTTGGTTTCATTCCCACAGTTATTGTGTAGATTTAGGTTACACCGTATAGGGTTATTAAGGCATCCTGCTAATCTATTTATTCTTTGTATTTGATCTCTTACTTCTTTTTCAACGTTTTCGTAGATAGACGGTGTAATCAGTAGGTACTTTACTTCTAAGTTTGATGCGAGTTTCCTAGTTTGATATGAAAGTTTAAATTACCGATTAAGAGTCGTCTAAACAGTGCTCAGAAACCTCAAAATCACAGGAACACACAAAAACACGACTGTTTTGCTCGCTCCTCTATCAGCACCAACAATCCGCGAGTAAAACACGTTCTTTAAAACCGCTGTATAGACTCGTACGTGGATCAATCCCTTAAGACGGCTCTGAAAAATCCATGTTAAGAACTTAGTACTTCATACAGATGAATGTATGTTATTACTACTATACTAGTTTATATTCAGTGGGTAGATAATAGCTAACCCTTGGACTGTGCCAAAGCTATTAATGTGGCAGTCATATAGAGATTTCAGAATTAAAATCTTAAGGAACTTCGTTAATCCTTGGTATATACCTAACAACATAACAGTGATATCCAACAAGGCATGGAGCATGGCGTCGATAAAATAACCAAGAAGATAGCTACTCACGAGAAGAAACTTCAGGGCCATGTGAATTTTGAGCCTCTTGACACTACTAGATTAAAAAGGAGGCTCAAAAGAGCAAAACCCTTTAAGTTGGTACGTGTTTAGTATGGAAACATAGCATGTTAATGCGGTACATTATTGGTCAGTTCTGATAAGAATACTCTTTAGATAATCTCTTGGATTTAGGATATTGTCAGTGAACCGTTGATATATTCCCTGATTATTTAATTTATTCGTAATTATTATTCTTGGGTTTTCATTACCCATTATTTTAACTTATTTATAATATTATAATATCACTTTTTATATATATTTTTATACATTTGTTTCTAAAGATGGTGTTGTTAATTGCATACTATTTGGTATCTTTGTATATCATCATCATATCATTTGAATATTATATTCCTAATATCTTGGCATATTGACACAGTATGAATGGAAAATATTGCAGTATTAGTTTATATATAACTATATGTGTCAGCTGATGTATCTACCTCAACAATTCTAGTTATCAACAATCTAATCGCTCCAGTTTTTCGATATACAGAAACTTGTTGAAGAGGTCAAGATTTGCGTCATTCTATTTCAACACGATCAACCCGAAATCAGCTACAACCCCTGCAAAACTAGACTATAAATTACAATAAGCTGTTTACATCCCCACCATTGCTTCTTCGCATTCTTTTCACCCCACCCTTAACTATTCACGTTCATGTTCTCCCTTCCTTAGTGTCAAGCACGTTGATTTTATGGGGTGCAACTCCGCCTCTCGAAAAGCTAGGCCAATAAAAATCCAGAACTGTAGATTCTCCTGCGTTGTCATCGCTGACGTCATCAACCCTCTCTACTAAGGGAGCACGTGGCCTACTTTGTTTTTAGTGCGAAACGTTTATTGATGTTTTGGTCAGAGACGTGGACTTCCTGTGCTTTTATTCATTGTATCAACTGAATTTCTAAAACCGTGAAAGGGAATAACTTCTGTATTTCGCCAAATCTACCCCGATATTGTTTTAGAAACCCCTTAAAAATTCGGTTGTTGCAATATAATATTTATCAGCAGCGCTTGAGAATGATTAAACTCTTTGTTCGTATGTAATATTATAAGTAGAATACCGAGTACGTAATATATTTTAAATATTAGAATGGACAGTTACGGAGCTGGTGTGAATGTGTTGAAAAAATCGTACGTTAAGGAAAAATAGGCAAAAACTGTTCCCAAATGCAAAAAAATCAAATTACGAAAGTTATTTTTGTAATTTATAAAAGAACTAATAGTTAATTGTGTGTTCATCGGTGATGAAGAAAACATATAAAATAAAATAACAGTTAACAATATCTTTACTAGAAACTTTTGGAAATTTAAATAGTATAATATTATACTCGTATATATTAAGAAATCTGTATTGCAACTATCTAGTAAATTTAGTATTTTTTCTATTTTGGCTAAATTTTGACTGACGCATTGGCTGGAAATTACTATACAACCCAGCATACGTGCCCAGCCAATATTTAAAGAAAAAACTGTTCATCATGCAGTTTATTTTAAAAATAAAACTGTATTATTTAAAACAAAAGCTTATTTTGCGTAGCATTTTGTATGCATTGAAGGGTGGATAGTTGAAAACTATTCTATCTTATGTAAATTTTTTTGCTGAATACGACGCTATATATGTTATATATAAAAAGTCGAGAAATCGAAGATTTAACCTCACTTTTAATCATCATAACTTAAGTGGTGCATATTTCTCTAAAAGCTCTACATAAATAGAAAGTTTGAACGGATTTTGATAATTTACTTCTTCTTCTTCTTCTTCGTCTAGCCATTCACGTCCACATCTGAACATAAGCCTCTTCAAGTCTTCCTTTCCATTGTTTTTTATTGTACGCTACTTGTAGCCAATTTTCCCGGCAGTCCTTTTCAGATCATCTGTCCATCTCATAGGAGGTCTGCCTCTGGGTCTTTTGTGTTGGTATGGTCTCCAGGTTAAAATTGATCTGTGCCATTTGTTTAGATCGCTCCTAGCTACATGTCCAGCGTATTCCCATTTCAGCTTTAATGCTTTTTGCACCACATCGGTGACTTTGGTTTTCTGTCTAATCCATGTGTTTGTTTTCTTGTCCTTAAGTGATATACCTAGCATTGCTCTTTCCATCGCGTGTTGAGTGACTCTAAGTATATTCATATTCTTTTTTGTGATTGTCCATGTTTGTGCCGCATAAGTTAATATCGGGATAATGCATGCATCAAAAACTTTAGATCTAAGATGTAATTGAATTTGTTGATTTCTGAGTATATAGTTCAGTTTACCGAATGCTGCCCAAGCTAACTTTCTTCTTCTTTTTATTTCTTCAGTCTGAATTTCCCTATTTAGGATTATTTTTTGTCCCAAGTATATATATTCTTCAACTTTTTCTATAACTTTATCGTTTATTATTGTCACGGTGTCTTCGGAGTGCATGACTTTTGTTTTGTTTAAATTCATTTTCAGTCCTATTTTAGAAGATTCGGTATGAAGTTCTACAAGCATGGTTTGCATTTCTTGTAGGTCAGTAGCTATCAGGATTATGTCATCTGCAAATCGTAGATTACTGAGGTAGCGGCCATTGATGTTTATTCCCTTATATTTCCAATTTAGGTTTTTAAAAACGTCCTCCAAAACTAAGGTGAACAGTTTGGGTGATAAAGTATCTCCCTGTTTGACTCCCCTGTTTAGTGGTACAGGGTTCGTGTGTTCATTTTCATTTAGGTAGTATGTAGCTGTAGCTTGGTTCATAGTTTCTTTTATTAAGTTAATATATCTGCTGTCTATTCTACAATTTTGCATTGCGTTTATTACGGCCGTGTGTTCTATGGTATCGAAAGCTTTTTCATAGTCTACAAATGCAAGGAAAACTGGAAACTTGTATTCGTTACATTTTTCTATTAATATTTTTGTGGTTAACAGGTGATCGGAAGTTGAATAGCCTTTTCTAAAACCTGCCTGTTCATATGGTTGGTATTCGTCTAATTTCCTTGTTAGTCGAGTAGTTATGACTTTGGTGAGTATTTTAAACAGGTGTGACAATAGGCTGATGGGTCTGTAGTTTTCCAATTTTCGACTATCACCTTTCTTGTGCAATAAGATTACTTTAGAGTTGTTCCAGCTCTTAGGGACTTTGCCCTGATGTAAACAACTGTCCACAAGCTTAGTTACAATTGCAATTAGTTCCTGACCTCCTTCTAATATCATATCTGTGGTAATACTATCTTCTCCTGCAGCTTTATTTCTCTTCATGTTTTCCAATGCTGTAGTTACCTCTGAAATTGTCACTTTTGGCATTATTTCTGATCCAACATTTTTTATTAATTTCCGTGCTGGTCTCATCTCATCATCTTGTTGATGTGATCTGTAAAGTTCTGTGTAAAATTCTTCTATTCGTGTCAGTATCTTTTCTCTACTTGTGATTTCATTTTCGTCTTTTCCTATTAATGATATCATCTGACGTCGTCCTAGTGTTGGTCTGAGACATTTCATACTCTTATTTTTTTCAATAGTTGTTGTTATTAATTTTTCGTTTTCTTTTCTTTTTTGTTGTCTGATTCCTTTTCTAATCTGCCTATTAAGTTCTCTATATTCGTCGGTTCCCCTTTTGTTAGATTTATTTAAGATCTTCCTTCTTTCTATTTGTTGTAATATTTCTTTGTCTAATTCATTGTATGTTGTTTTCGGTTTTTTCAGTTGCAGAAGGCTTTTATTCACTGTTTCGGTAATAAGGTTATTCAAATCATCAATATCATTGGAGTTTATCTGCTGCATGCTAACTTGATTTAATGCATGCACTATCTTTTTATTAAATTCACTATTTTTGATTTCTTCAGATGTCCATGTGTATCTTTTTTCATGTATTCTTTTTCTTTCTAGTTTTTTGTTAATTACTAGTTTTGTTCTTATTAGTCTATGATCGCTTCCTAGGTCAAACTGATTTAATACTGATACGTCTTCTACTAGGTTTCTATTCTTCGTTAAGATATAATCTATTTCATTCTTTGTCTTTTTATCGGGACTCATCCATGTCCATTTTCTGCTTGGTTTTTTATTGAAAAAGGAGTTCATTGAGTACATGTTATGTTCATTCATGAAATTGAGAAGCATTTCTCCTCTATCGTTTCTTTTCCCGTAGCCATAGTTACCAATTAAATGTTCATAATCTTCCTCTTTTTTGCCCAATTTAGCATTAAAATCTCCTAATAGTATTTCGTAATTTGCTTTATTTGTTTCTATAGCAGTTCTTATTTCATCATAAAATATTTCTACTTCTTCATCGTCGTGGCTTTTGGTCGGAGCGTACACTTGGATCACTTTCAGAGTGATAATTTACTATTGAAAAAAAAAAATAGAAGGAACTTTCTTTTTCATTGAGTTAACAAGCTTTAAACAAATAGCTTTTCGCCCTTGTAGAATTAACAAGAACACGCGGGCAAATACGTCGTCGTCGTTAGGAATTCTTCAAGCGGTTATTGCAATTTTAAAATAGCTACTATTTTGCACTCATAATGTCACCACGTACTATCCCTCTGTGCGCTTGTGATTCTGCAAGGGTGAAATGCTATTTGGTAACTCAAAGAAAAAGAAAGTTTCCTCAATTTTTTCAATAGTAAATTGGAAAGATACCTTGCTACAGCAATTTCTGTGTTGTCTGTTTCCGTCAATGAATCTGTCAAAATATCCCAAGCTGAGCGAAAGGACTATACCAAAACTGTTGGTAATATTTTTTTACATATCAATTTTAAGAAATTTTTTTATTACCTAACAATTTTAGGTTATTTTTTTTTCTTAAGATGATGTGTATTTAACCTTTCGCGAGAGATCTTGAAATTCATTAAGATATTTTGCCTTGGTCTTGCTTGTTTGTTTTATAAGTACTTTTTTTAAATATAACTTGAAGAAAAACTAGAAACAAATTATTAAACGATATACTGAGAATGTAACTTCTTTGGACCTATTAACGAAAAGAGTATGGAGATCAAGGTACAACAATGAACTCTACAACTGTTCAAACAGGCACCGATCTCAGAATTCCTTAAACTTCAGAGACCCCGATGGGCTGGTCATGTAGTGAGAATGGAGACCAAAAGATTGCCGAAAAAAGCCTTAGAAGTAAATTGCAAGGCGCGAGACTAAAAGGAAGGCAACAAAAAAGCTGGGACGATGAAGTAGCAGCGGACGCGCAAGAGAGAGAGAGAAATAATTTAACCGCACTATTCTAATTCTAATTTCAAAATGCATGGTAGCACCGTTTTTATGTCAAAAAATCATAACGGTTTTTGTACAGGACTGTTTATAAAGAAAAATAATTATAATTATCGATACCTTCTTGTTTCAATTTTAATAATAACATATACAACGAATATAATACCAAAGAATATATTTGATAATACATCAAGAGATGCAAACGGAAACATTTGAAGGATTTAAGTCAGAATTGTCATGTCTCCGATTTACTTTACCAGAGAGAAATAGAAAAATGTCAGTGAGCACATATATTTATAGGTCTCCATAGCTGGACAGTGTAATTCCATGTGTTACATAGATTATGTAGAAATATGTTACATAGATTAACAGAAAGTCCGATGTCAAAATACAACTTTGAGACAGATTTAGATATCATCAAGCAAATAGCAGTAAACAACGGATACAACGAACAAACAATTAATAAAATAATTTAATCAAAAAAAATAGCCAAACACATAAAAAAGAATGGAATAACACCATCTTTCCGAACAAATAACAACCTAGGCAAATATATCAAAAACAACAAGAGCCAAAATAAAAAACACTTACATAGTGGTGTGGACAAACTTAAATGTGGCGACTGCCCAAAAACTTACATCGGTCAAACTGGTAGAAACTTTAATAAACAAATAGCAGAACATAAAAGGGCTTTCAATAATAGAAAAACAGATTCTACATATGCACTTCACCTTCTAGATCACAATCATTCTTTTAACGACGAATTTAAAATTCTTCACATTCAAAATAAAGGCCTTAAGCTATCCTTGTTAGAATCTATGGAAATCAACAAATTAAAAAACACAGATATAATTCTGAATGACTTGAGACAAACAGTTCTCCCCGCCTCAACCTATTTCATTAGAGACTATTAAGTGTAAACGCATCAGCTGTCGTGATAAGAGGTTAAAATAAATTTTGTGGAAGTTTGAAAACAAAGTTTTCAGTGTTTTATTGTTACATAAAATGAATTTCCATCAAGTTACGGTTGAATCCATCAATAATTCCAAGGAATTTATTTCCATTACTTGTTCAATACTGATATCATCAGTTTCGATTTTACATCTGGTTGGCCTATCAATATGCCATCTTCGTAACAGAGTATTTTTATTTCTTTGTTTCCCATTCTGTATCCTCTTCCTTTGTTAACGCTTTTGATGATTTCATCCATCATTAAATTGAAGAGAATAGGGCTCAATGAGTCCCCATGTCTTATGTCGCTGCCTATTTCTATAGGTTCTGTAAGTTGTCCATCTGTTCTGTCTTCCATTTTGTTATTTTGGTAGATGTTTTCAATAGTTTTTATAATATTTAGGGGAACTTTTCTATTATACAGAAGATGGATTATATCGTTCAGTTTTACTCTGTCAAATGCTTTCTTTAAGTCAATCAGATACAGAAATGCTGGTCTATTATACTCTATTGATTCCTCAGTAATTTGCTTTATGAAGAATATTGCATCTGCACATTACATTTACATTTTAAACGTGAAAATTATAATCCTCTTCCCCATTCTGTATCCAAGAATGAGGAACAACGAAATTAAAATTCTCAGAAAACTAGGCAAGTAATGGAAATAAAGTTCCTATGGAATAAACTGTTCAGCTATGGAGAGGTTGAGAAAGAAGAACGAGATCCAGTACAAAGAGCAAATAGATTAGCAGGATGCCTTAATAACACTGTATGGCGTAACCGACACATCAACCGTAAGATGAAATCGATTTTTTTGTTCTTTTTTTTTTCCTGTAAGAGTTTTATCAGATCATCATTTAGAACTTTATCGAAGGCTTTATAGATTAGATTAGATTATGTGAGGTCGTTAAGGCCATGCGGCCTCACCGCACTTCGACCTATAGAGATCTTTTGTGCATACCTTAATCTAGTTAAACTCTAGAATGCCAATACTTCTGATGAAATTAATTAGCTTCCTAGGTGACTTGTTTCCTATGTCAGAGGACGCCAGACTGACCTATCCTAAGAATTTTAGTCGTTTGCATAACAGTGCTACGCAGTTGCATAGTATATGTCCTGCCGTTTCTTTTTCATTGTGACAGAAACGACAGTTCTATCTGATTTGCCCATCTTGTTGAGATGGTATCTCAGATGGCAGTGACCAGTGAGAAGGCCAGTGACCATTTTGATATCTTTTTTACTCATTTCGAGAAGGCGGTTTGTTGCAGTAGGCGACACTTTTGTGAGCCTTTTTGCTTGCCTTTGTCTGGTGTGTTAGACCAATATGATCTTAGTTGATTGAGTTCCCATGTACGGAGTTCCTCTCTGATAGGCTTTTCGATAGTCTACAGAAGGGTTCCGGACCCTGGAATGAGGTATTAGCTCCTTCTTTTGCGAGGCTGTCAGCTTCCTCATTTCTTGCAATTCCCTTGTGACCTGGCACCCACATCACAGTTACATTGTTGCGTTCCGCCAGCTTCTTGAGAGATTTTTTACAGTCCCAAACCAACTTTGACTCACATGTAAATGACTTTAGAGCCTTTAAGGCGGCTTGGCTGTCTGATAAAATAAAGACTTTTGCCCTACGGGTGTCTCGGTTGAGACATTCATAAGCACTTAAGTCTATAGCATATATTTCTGCCTGGAAGATATTTGGGGCGTTTCCAAGAGATTTAGATAGCCTGAAATTGGGCCCTGTAACTCCCACTCCTACCCTTTTATCTATCTTAGATCCATCCGTATACCATACGAGTGAACCTTCTTAAGGCTTTATAGAACTCAACAAAGCACAAAATCATATTTTCATCATTTATTCTAATACTAAATGTTTTTGTTACTCTCCGATATTTCGTTTTGTTTACATATACTTCTATACCTCATTCTTTGCTTTTCAATTATTTTTCTAATAGAGCATTGGGATATCTTCTCAAAATGAAGTGGGAAACCTGGGTAATCCTGCTTTAATACTTTCGTTATTTGTATTACTGGCCTTTTTGCCCAATTTTGAACCATTGCTCTTTTTTGCTGGTAGATATTCTTAACGGCCTTACTTAGTTCTGTATTAATATTTGTCTGTTGTAGTGCCTGCGAAATTTTTACCAGGGGTAAACTCATATGTTTTGTTCGACGAACAGCAGACGTATTTATTGATTTTCTGCAATTTTGTTGATTCACCTCACCTCACAGGAGTCAGGTGAATACACCATTCTGAGTGTAATCACGTGACTTCTGCGAGAGTGATGAATACTTTTATCTGAGGGTTCTTATGGAGAACTTTATGGAGCCTAGACATTTGTCCAGTCTGTTCTATATCCTCGCAATGTCTTCTCCATAATTCTCCTTTTGCCCTTCTCAGTTCTTTATTATACACTGACCCACAAAAGTAAGCATACAAGTGACATTCCAGAATTTCCTCCCTTTAGTTTATATAATAAATAAATTAATTTATAAAATATGTTGCTTTTATCCTTTTGTTTGTTATTTTGAAGATGTCATTTTGTGGCTGAAAAGAAGTTTTTGTTAAGATACCCCCGATAAATCGAATATTTACTTAAAATAATACTTGTTTAATTGATTGTATTCCTTCTTGGTGTATGTTGCTGCTTTTTAGAGAAAGAAAAATGTTTTTAACAACAAATAATAATTTGTAATGAGGCCAGATGAAATAGCGCAAGCTGTTGATTTTTATAATGATCGACGTTCCATTCGATATATCGAAGATATGCTTAGCGTTCCGGTAAATACAATATTCGATACTTTATAAATATTTCGAGAAACTGGTTCTTACTCAAGAAGATTTGTATAGGGAATACTAAGCTTAACAAACGACAAACCACAGGTCATTGTTACATTTGATGTTCTCTAAGCTGGTTGTACTTTCTATCATGTTATTTTGCAGTTACTGGGATTGCCATCCTTCACCTTCCTTAAAATCATACATAACAGAATCCACTTGAAATTAGAACAAGAAATAAGTGATTTACAGACGGGTTTTAGAAAGGGTTTAGGAACTAGAGAAGCATTATTCGGAGTCAATGTTCTGACACAACGATGTCTGGATATGAATCAGGACATATATGCTTGCTTAATAGATTTTAAAAAAGCTTTTGACAGAGTTCAACATGAAAAGCTTTTAAGTATTCCTAAGACCAAAAACATAGATAGTAGAGATCTACAAATTATATGGAATCTGTATCAAAATCAGAAAGCAAGAATAAGAATCGAAGGAGAACTGACAGAGGAAGTAAGTATACTTAGAGGAGTTCGACAAGGAAGATCTACACTATATAACAACAACATGTATACAATGCATGTGAAAGGTAAGGACTGCAAATGAATCTCAAGAAAACGAAATCAATGATATTCTCAAAAAACCACAAAATGTAGTAACCTGATCATCAATAATACAACGATCGAAAGCGAGGAAAATTCCTCGCCTTTCTATCTACCGATTTGAAAAAAATTTCTCTTGCACTTACATACCTCATTATAAATACAGCGTCGGTGCATGATCTTCCAGACTTACAATTTCATTCAGTTTATTTGTTATCGCTTTGGTTGTTAATTTGAGTGTTGTGATTAATACATTAATTCCTCTGTAATTTTCCGGGTCCAATTTGTCTCCCTTTTTGAAGGGAGGTATTAGAAAGCTTGAACTCGATTCTTGAGGAATTATTATTTGTTCTCTTATTTTTTGAATTAGTTCTAATAGTTGTTTGGTCAGATCTGGTCCTCCGTATTTTAGGAGTTCGTTCGGTATTTGTCATCTTCTGGTGATTTTCTATTTTTTAATTTCTTTAATGCTTCCTTTACTTCTTCCTCCTCAATATTATATCCTGGTGATGGTGATTAATTGTCGCCACCTTTAGCAAATAAGGATTGAAAGTAGCCTGCCCATGTTTTCTTCTGAATGTGTTTCATTTTTATCAGTTTGTTCATTTATTTTCTTTCTCCTGTTATTCTCCAGTGTTCTCTTTTTATTTGTTTAATTAAAGTATTTGTTTCATTTCTAATTCGTTTATGTTGGTTGTATGCCTGTTGTGTTTGTTGTGTTCTGTATTGTAAAAAGGCTTTCTTCTTTTCTTTCAAGACTTCTTCTTCTTCTTCAGTGCCTTATCCGGCTCGGATGTTAGCGATCATCAAGGCTGTCATAGTTTTGTTTACTGCTCTGCAAAACAGCTCTTAGGAGGTCATCCCAAACCATTGTCGGAGGTTTTTCAACCACGAGATACGGCGGCGTCCAACCCAGACACCAACTTTATTATGCCTATTGAACAGTTTCTCTAGAGTCTTTAGTAAGAATGATATAAGACTTATCGGTCTTAGGAGTTGTCAGGTTAGGTTTTGCCAGGTTTGGACATAAAGGCCAGCCGTAAAAGCCTCCATGCTTTTGCTATGTACGCCAGTCCTAAGCTAGCCTGCAGTATCAGAATTTTTTGTATATAAGGTTATTTTCCTTCTGTAGAAGTAATGTATAGAATCCCTCCAGACCTAGTGATTTATATGGCTTAAATTAGTTCATTTTCGATTTTATTTTGTCCTGGTTTATCACTTCCTTTGTCACACACCAGTTTCCTAGAACCATAAGTTATGGTTTCCGGTCGATTCTGCTGCCATGTGTCTAGTGATATCAGTTTTGTTTTAGATTGTGGAAAGTGCACCCTGAAAAGTTCTTTCAGAGTCTTTTCACCATTCTGAGTGTATTCACCTGATTCCTTTGTAGTGAGGAAATATTTATCGAAGGGGCCTTCGAGAGAACTTTATGGAGCCTTTACACTATTGTAGTCTGTTCTATCTCCTATTCCAGACAATATTCTAGGTCTACTTGCTATGCTTCCCAGCATATCAAGTAGACCGCCATTAAGTTTCCTCGATAAGCTTATTAATAATTGTTATTATAGAACAGGTATGTCGAACAAGACACCTCATGTGACATATGTCATTTTTGACAGTTCTTGCTGCGTGAGTGGTGGCCACTGTTATATGAATTACTTCCTTTATTTGTGAATTTACGAAAGCTTAAGTTATTTGTAACAAACTGTAGTAATGACTCACCTCTTTCATTGTTGTTTGTGCTACCTCAGTTTAGATGGTGCGCACTCACATCACAACTGATTATCAACTACAGTCCATTTTTCATGCAAACTCTTACCATCTCTTCCAGATGACTAGGTGGTGATTGTTCGGGATCATCATATGGAAGGTATGCTGATTCGAAAATTATCTCCTTTATATGTACTTCCTTTATCTATTATCTTCATCTTTACCATCGTTAAATCACTGGAACAAAGATTCATCAATGGCAGTGTTTTGATATGCCATCTGAATCTTATACAGGTCCTCGGGAATTCGGCAGGTGGGCTTTATGAACTCTCTACCGATGCCCGATAGACCTCTTATTTTAATCTTGTAAAACTTGTCTTACTGGAGGCTCGCCTGTGGAACTTTAGACGGATCCTGACAATTGTATCAGTCTCTCGGGGACGCGAGTGAGCACGATGGGGCGCTTGGGCATATTATTCGGATCGACTACATTTCACACTCCCTCCATAGTAGCCCATTTTTTTATACTCTTTAGCACAATTTATCCTCAAGGTCTCTGCACTAAACGATGATTTATGGAGAAGTTAACTCTAATTTCCAAGAGGAGCCTCATCCACTGTTTGTTTCAGTTGGTTGATAATCAGGTCTTGTTTAGCTTGATGTTGTTGAGTATCTGCCACCGCCATCCTAAATACTTCTGTGACATTGCTAATCGCCGTTATAGTTACTTGGTTTTTTAGCAATTCTTTGTTGTTTTGTGGTGATGCTTATTTACTCTAAACGGATGATTCTCTTACTGGTAACTTTTGTATTAAATTTGAAAACAATAACATTATTGAATAGATATCGAAAACATCTTATAAATCACAGTCACAATCCCCCCTTCCAATTTAAAAATTTAAAGCAACTTCTACTCCAAGTGTATCAAATTTAGGGATACAATTCTTATGCAACAGGATGTAATTTTAAAATGAAAAATTGATGTGTTGTGGGATTTTTTTTAAATATGCTTTATTATTGAAATATCGAATTTATTCTATTTGTCTGTTCTGATCTTTTGTTATGATAGATACATATCTGTGGTTAATATAATACGATGGTTCTGTTGGAGAATTGTTTTTTGATATATCCGCATATGGCTGTATACTTTCAGAAGGTACGATGTCTTCGATTACAATTTTTCAGTTATTTAACAAAATGCAATATTAATTTAAATATTATATTTTTACGTTTTATTAATATATAGACAAATTCTCTTTTATTGCTGGAGCTCCATGTATGATGCATATATTTTAAAAATATCAAATATTTTTGTGACATGTTCCTAAAATTCGAAAAGGTTCATTTTTGATTCGGCGTCGATATGACGCAAGGCACAGTATTTCATACTTTTCCAACAATGAAAATTTTCTCCATTCTAAATATAGCTCGTCTCCGTCCGGGGAAGTGATATAGGGTCGAGATCGACCTATTTTCAGCATGGGGTTGTCGCCCTATAGCTAGGCCATTCATACCTTTATGTAGGTCACTGGAACCCCGCCGGCCCCCCTCGCTATGCTCCGTTCCTATCGTAGTGACGTCAGTACATGACCCCCTCATTATTTTCCCCTGAATTTTCGTAGCCGCGGTGTACTGACGTCATTCGCGACCCATTTTTGCTGTATATATAGATATAGCTACCGATAGTTAAATCATTGAATATTATAATATGCATGGTTCGAATACTTTCTGAAAGATTTAATTGAAAGAGTGAGGATCAAGCCGATAAGTTACAGATTTTATCAGAAAAAGAAAATTATTTTTTAAAATTAATCAAAGAGAAATTGGTTAGCATTTTCCAATCTATTTGTGAAATAAAATATGTATAAAATTGTTCTTTAGTCAAGGTACTTGTATATTCTGTATATTCTGTATATATCTTATGTATTTCTTACATACAAATATTTCTATTTAAGTCGACTTATTTTAGACCAATTATTGTTTACATCAAAAAAGATTATTTGTAAATGTTTTCTATATTTCTCTCTCTCTCTCTCTCTCTCTCTCTCTCTCTCTATATATATATATATATATATATATATATATATATATATATATATATATATATATATATATTACGAATATTTGTGAAAAGTATTTATGATTGGGAATATTATTAACATTTATTAACCGATAGGAAACGCTTGTGTTAGTTTATGAAAGTAGACTATTCGTAATTTTTAAAGAAAAAAATCAGCTATTTTTAATTGATCTAGAAAATTAAATATCATTCCTAAAAAGTATAATCTTTTAGAGGAAACAGCGATGTGATTGCATTATGTATTTAACTCCAGAGCTGGCGGTAAATATAATTAGTCCAGGGTAAGAAGGCAAAAATATACGTCACTCAAAAAAACAGGACACTAAAAGGTTTTTTTATGTGTAATACTTATACAAACATATTAATACATAACAAATTAATTAGTACAAGAAATTTACTTTTTGGCATTTTTATTTGATCATTGAAAAGGTTTTGAAGGTTTATTGGCATAACCATCTTTTAGATCATGGAAAAAGCTTCAAAATGACGATTTCTAAAAATTTAGATAAATGCAAAAAAAAAGCCAAATTAAAAAAAATTGAATATTGATTGACTAACTATACCAAATGAAAGAGTAAACCTTGTTCTTCAAAAATATAGTAAAAAAAATATTTAATATTAAAAAACAGTTTTACAAAACATGCTAATTTTTTACTTAAAAATAAATAGAATAATTTTTTTGTTATTGTTCTTAAAAAAAAAAAAAAAATATTTTCACATATTCGGAAAGCGTATATTTTTCACGAATTATAAAAAGAAAAATTTGACCTGCGTCAATTAGAGCCAAAGTTAGCCAAATTTTTAAAAATTCACTGGTTAGATATTTATAACAATTAAGAGATGTAATTTCCGCCATTTTAATTTTGAATATTCAAAGTTTATGTAAAAATTTTTTGTTTTGGTTCAATTTGCACTTCAGAAGAGTCGCCTGTGAAACTTCAAAAATGAAGTACAAACGCTGACCTCTTGGAGGGCTGAGAAACAGAAGGAAAGTATTTTATTCGCGCACTCCAAAAATAATATTAAATCTATAGTCGCTTATATCTCCAGAACGGCTGGATGGATTTTAATGTTTAAAAAAATTATTTTATATAAAATTTCATTTTCCTGTTCTGTTTTATCATGCAACTACTCTCACATATTGTATGTGTGTCAAATAACGATTTACTATTACTCATATAACGATGTTTAACTTGGTACATATGCATAAAATTGTAAAAAAAATATGTTTTAAATATATTTTGCCTACTTCTTAGAGTAGTTTATCGGATTATTTTTAAAATATTGCTTCGCATAGTTATAATTATTATTTACATTCCTCTGTTCCTATTATAAGTGGGGAACAACCAAAATGTTTGAAGATAACCACTTGTCAAAATAGTAACATGTACAGTTCTCATATGTAACATGTTCTAACATGTACATTTCTCAGGCCTACATTGGGGGGGGGGGGGAATGTTGTGCATATCAAATGACGATTTAAAATATGTATATCCATTTTTGCAGATATTCAACAAAATCCATTTACCATCGACAGTAGGAGTTCTTCCCCAACATTGTTTATAGGACATACTTACAACAGAATCGGACTCAACTGATTAGGGTTCGAAGTTGTCCAATGGCGAGTTACCCCCAGTGAGATCATTGGAACAACTTATTCCTGAGATGCTTTTTAAAACAATAACTTGTTCTTGTAAGCAGGGATGGAATGGGTTAATTAGCGGATGCAAAAAATTGGGGGTATATTTAAATCAGTAGGAAAGTATAAATTGCGGATTTATAGATTTATAGAACCTACGGGAAATTATGAAAAATTATAGGATATATTGTACATCGACAGATAAGAGACATCGACATCGAAAAATATTGAAGAATACCAAATAACAGAAATTGTGTATACACAAGAATAGACTATCACGACTCAAAACGGAATTGGGACTAGGTAAAGGGTCAAGTCCTGCATTATTTACAATATTTATGGATCAAATCATGAAACAATGTTCCAAATATGTGAAAAAACAAAAAGAAGATACAAACGTTTACAGAGAACAGAAATCTCAGATTGAACATTTGCAGACGACCTAATAATCATGGCCGAAAGTGGGAAACAACTA
This sequence comes from Diabrotica balteata, assembly GCA_918026665.1. Lineage (NCBI taxonomy): Eukaryota > Metazoa > Arthropoda > Insecta > Coleoptera > Chrysomelidae > Diabrotica > Diabrotica balteata. Next base: position 102,099,752 of record OU898278.1, read on the forward strand.
CAAAAAAATCTAGAGTTATGGGGTTCGACATTAAAAGAATATGGAATGAATTTGAACAAAGATAAAACAAAAGTAATTGTAGTGAGAGAAAAAATGCAACATATAAAAATACAAATCGACGAGTAAATAGTTTTAAATATCTGGGTATGATGGTAAACAAGAACTTGAAATAAATAACAGAATATATAAGACATTAATATTATATTATGCAATGAGGAAACCTTTTATAAATAAAAAAGAAATTTCAAAACGAGCAAAAATAAATGTCTTTGTATATATACAGACAAATACTAATTTTTGGATGTGAATCATAGACTCTAACAAAAAAAAAAGAAGTATAATCCAAGTAGTAGAAATAAAATATCTCCGAAGAGTTAAAGGTGATAAGGCATAAGCTAGAATTAGAGTTAACTCTTAAATTCATAGAAAAAAGACAACTAAGTTAGTGGAGACATTTCCAAAGAATGAACGACTCCTAGATAAGTAAAAGGATATGACAAACAAGGAGAGAAAGAAGGAAAGAAGACCATGGCAGACATTGAACAAAGTTGTAAAGGAAATACTGCAATCGAGGGGAACAACATGGGCCGCTGGCAGTTTATTAACCAGTTAAGACCAGCTGGACAAAATCTGTACATAAACTATAAAAACCAAAACTTAATTGTGAAATAATATAAAACTTAACTTTCTCTACAGCAATTGCTAAAAATGCTAATTGATTATATATCGGGTGCGCCAAACCTTTGGGTTTATTATGTTACGGCTAAATTCTGCAGTATATAAAAAATATTTATAACAAAACTGATGTATAAAAGACATCTATAATTTAAAATTATTTTCTATTATGCAGAGTCAGTCAGAACAACGGAATGAACCAAAGTTGTGTCTTTTAAATGGAACCCTAATATTTTAAAAATATGATGAATTTGTATAAGGTTTCATAGTTCTAAAGTTAATAATTTTCGAAATATTTACACTTATTATTATTATTGAGAAAAACAGTAATGTTTACAGTAAATGACAAGTTTTTAGTTAAACGTAAATGACAATAATTCAGTATCTTTGACATCTAGTCATACAATATTCAGTATGATCGCTATTTTCAAATGTTTCTCAAAATTTTCTCATTTTTTTTTTATTAAATGGAACATCCTCTATATTAGTATTGACTTATGTAGAAAATATTACAACCTTTCTTTTGGTATCAGGTTCCACATAGCTAGATTTTATGTTTTTGCAGATTTTTATTAATACATTATTATTTAAGTTCATACACTTAAATCAAAGTATCAAAGATTAAAAAAAAGTATGCTAGTAAAAATTACTTGAATTTTATTACATTATAAACTATGTTAATAAATGTTACCCATTATGTTCAAGACACAGTTGTATGCGGTTGATAAAGAACTGCCGAACGTCTTGTAGCATTTCAGGTCTAACGCTAACAAATGCATTTCGTTTAAGAAATTTCATATTATCTCGTGTTGTGGGTTCGCCGTTGTTTACTATATTCTGGATGTACCCTACAAAAAAAAATAGCCAAGTATAGTTAGTCCTGGAGATCTTGGTGGCCATTCTACAGTCCAACGGTAGCCGATCCAACTATCGCTGTGGTTATTATTTAGCACACGCCAACATTTATTATAGCATGCAGTGATTCCCCGTCATCTTGAAACCACACGTTTCGTCTAATTCCCTAACAAGCCAGTCTGTTAAAAATCTATGATACTCATTGTCAATAATCATTCAGTCGAAGCATTAAAGCCCAATAACGTATTTTATGACCTATTGCGAGGAATGGTCGATTCATCATAAAATAAAATATTTTCCAAATAATTTACGTTTTGACTTAACATTTCTTCGTATTTTCTGAGGTTCGCAACATTCTTCTTGCTTTAAGTAGAAGATTATCTTTTGCAACTGCTCGCTGTGAAGAAATTTGCGCGTGCTGTTCAGTCAGTACTTGGGATGCAGACGCGCTGTCTTCAGTAGGCTTCAAATATAGCTGTTCCCCAGTTTCAATATTTTCAATTTCACCGTAGAGGGATGACGAAACTAGGTCACTTTTTGGTTTAACGCCAAACCTGGCTTCATATGGAGTCTAGCGTATTCCTTCGTGATAAGTTACATTTTTGGTGAATTGAATAAACGGCAAATCTTCTGACCATTTATTTGAATCATTATTTTGCATATAGACAGTTAACATATTCTGTATGTCCTGATTAGTTTTTTCTACCGATTCGTTGGTTTGACTGTGAGGCAAACCTCGATTACTGAACTCTTTACCATTACCATCCGAATGTAATATGGTGGGAGCACCAAATGTTAAAAAAAAATTAAGGTAATAAGCTACTTCTTCCGCTCTCTTGGTTTTCAATGGTCGTAGCTGAACAAATTTGGTTAAATTGTCTTGGTACAGCATTATAAATTCATGTCTCTATGTGATTGCAAGTCTATTAAGTCAACTTGAAATCTAAAGTTAAATTCATAACATATCATTGCTTTCACAACAATACCTTTTTCGGAGCACTATGTTTAATTTGACACTAATGACATAAATTTAAATATAATATTATAACCTGATAAGGAATATTTTTTATTTAACTTATAATTCTTTAAGTATTCGTGTTCTTCCACTATGGCCTGTTCTTATGTGAATTTAGAAAAGTATATCAAACAACTCTTCATTTGTAGCATAATACTGGATACTGATTTCTTCTGGCTCTAATCGCACAATTCATTGTCATCATCATTAACCTTTGAAATGTCAAAACATTTTAAACGCCTGTTGTCCAAAGGAATACTGCACTTATTTTCAGCAGTATTCACTTCCAACACTATTTTAGAGTATCTTTCTTGAGAAAAATAGAAACAAATTGTCTTCTCGTTTACTCTCAATTAGAGTATGTAATTTTTGAAAACACATCACGATTTACTGCAGTGGCCATTGATCACAAATAATGTAATACCTGATATATGAAATCAGCTTAGCACGTGCTTTTAAATTTTGCGTAACCAGAGGCAACAAAAAATAAAATACGCCACCCATAAATCGTCAAAAACTAGTTACAATCGTTATTTCCAAAATTCACCGAAACTCACTTGCGTTTATCGACATACACGGGTGATAGATACTCTGAAACTATAATATATATATATATATATATATATATATATATATATATATATATATATATATATAATATACTATAATAATATATATATACTATAATATATATATATATATATATATATATATATATATATATATATATATATATATAATATAAAATTAATGTTTCTTGGGTTTAGGTTCAATAAATATATGTTACATGTGGAACTAGATTTTATTTTCCATTGCAATCAATCAACGTTTCGGCAGGAAACCCTTGCATTTGTCAAGATTCAAAACGTAAAACGTGACACAGACATTAACGAACTGAGGTCAGTTCCCAAACGGCCAATCCAATACAGACTTAGACTTAAGTCTTTAGATCAAATCTAAATAAATAACACTGGATTATTTGTTCTCAGCTTTCCCAAATTTTACGGCCGTTTAAAGAAATAACAAGTACAATTAGTGAACAAAAATACTTTTACTACTATTAGGGTATTCAGTGATTGTTATGGTACGCTGCCTGCAAGAATCTTGCAATAAAATTTTAGCAAACGGTAAATTTAGCAGTAAGGTTTAGCAAACCTTACATCCATAGTATCCAACGTAGTACAATTACTAATATCGGGTTTAGCAAAAAGATTTAAAGGGATAAAACATAATGGCACATTGTTATTATGTACATTTATGGATTCACCATTTAAAGTGCAGGGTTTTTTTGATAAAAATGAAGATAAAAAAATTAAAGAAAAAGTTAAGAAGCTAGTTACTTCTATAATTAACGAACAAGAAGATTGTACTATTGAAAATCAACCAGTACAAGAAAAAGAAACCAATAAAGATGACTTAAATCCATGGTGTATTTTTGATCAATTAATTGGAGATGGCTCATCTACACGTACACCTGAATCGAGAGTCCATTACTACGGTGGAAAAACCATCGCCATGTATATCCTAACTTAACCACTATTAGTATTGTAAATGTGAACACATGTTCAAAATCTGGTTTAATTTGAAATAAAAAAAGAAGACGGTTAATAAGAAGTAAAGTTGAAAAACTTATATTTTTGAATGTCAATTCAGACTATTCGCGATTTAATAATAACGTGTAATGTAAATGTAAGTACGAGTTACTATTTGTATTGTTTAGTTTATTTTTCAAGTTATAATAAATAAATCATTAGTTTCTTTCACTTCAATAAATATACACATAAACGATAATAGTCATTATGTTTATTTATGTAGGTACTCTCTTACTTAAAACTACTTTTAAACAATCATAGTTACTTGTTTACAAAAATTTAAATTTTTAAATGCATTCATTTTTTTTTTGGAATCCTGAGAAACTAACAAATATTTTTAAAAATTTAAATGCAGAATAAAAGATTACATTATTACCGAGGGCCGAAAGTCCCTTAGAATAAACAAAAAGGTTTTTGAATGAGATATTTGAAATTAAAAATCACACTAATTTTTTTTCACCCCTATAACTTATTAAAATAAACATTATAGAAGTTTTCAGGGACTTTCGGCCCTCGGTAATAATGTATTTTCATTCTGCGTTTAAATTTTTCAAAAATATTTATTAGTTTTCTCAGGATTCGCAAAAAATTAATGCATTTAAAAAATATTGGAACGAAATTTTGTGCCTACGCTTTTAACGATAAAACTACCACGACCCATCTCTACTACTCGTTACTCGGTCGGCCAAACCAGACCAGACCGACGTTGCCAAATAATTATTGTGTATGAATATTTTTTAATGTGGCGTTATTGTATGCAGTTTATTATTTCATATTGAGAATAAGGCACAATGTGACTTTAAAATAAGCTTATTTTGATGTTTAGATTTCTAATTCGGAAATCATACTTAAAATACGAAACATTAATAAATTTTATTTATATAAAACGATTTCCGAGGTTGAAATCAAAATGTTATATTACACTTATTGTAAAGTAAACTTGTGGCATATTCCCAATAAAAAAAAACAGTAAGCTGCCATTTAAATCAATTTCGCCCAAATTGGATTATCTTAGAACATTGTTCAAATGCAAAAAAAAAACAACAGGTCAAATAAATCCAATAAGTTTGGCAACGTTGAACTTCCCCTTTCCAGGCATGCATGTTTGGCGAGCGGACCTAATATACCTCTCTCTTTCTAAACAGCTGTTTCTCACTCCATCTCACGTAAGGTCCATACCGACCATAAACTTTTTCCTACACTGTATGTAAGTATTTAATTTTAACTTTAATTTTGTTTCGTCGATAAACAAAACTTATCCGTACCATTTTGTATAATTACAACATAAACCATTACACTAACTTTACTTTTACCGTGAACGAAATGAAATGAAAGTGGTTAACACAATTTTCATAGAAACAATTACTCTATTGTTCTCGATTAAGAATCCGACGCAACTTTCCCATAGGATATTTAATTATATACTATTACGTTTTTCAGTGCAACAGAATTACTTACAAATTAAAGGAAATATAGGTCAGTCGTACACAATGAACGGCATGAAAAAAATAAGTCTCAATTAGTAGATATAAAATGAGTTAAATCTTTTTTACATAATTTATGGTCTCTAACTATTTTTATATCTTCAGATTTATTAAAAATATTTAATATAAAATAAATCGGTGGTCAACTAAAAACATAAACAAGAAGGAAACGTATTTCCTTAGTATCCATCTTTTCGAATATTGACGATCATTCTGGCTATAATTATTTTATTAACTGATGCTTTAAATAGATTAGTTGTTGTTATGGAGGACCATTTCCTCAGGTTTTTTAACCATGATATTCTTCTCCCAATTCCTCGCTTTCCTAATACTTTGCCTTGAAGGATTATTTTTAGTAATTTGTATTTAGTGCCGTTTCTCATTATGTGTCCGAGATATTCTAACTTTCTCCTTTTAATCGTATACATCACTTCTCTTTCTTTCCCTATTCTTCGCAGTACAGTGTCTCGTTACTGAGTGTCCAGGATTCAACTCCGTAGTATAATATCAAGAAGATATAACATCGTAGGAGCCTTACTTTTATCTCCAGATTAGGTTGTGGCTTTTATAGAGTTTGGCCAGGTTGTTGAATGTACACCTAGCCTTCTCTATTCTACATTTTACTTCTTGTGAGTGATCCCATTGTTCGTTTACTATTGGTCCAAGATAGGTAAACTGTTTTACTGTCTGTAATTTTATTTTTGCTGATGATCATAAATTTAGCTTTTGTTATGTTTATTTGTAGTGCAAGTCTTCCACTTACTTCATTTACTTTGTTTATTAGTTGCTGTAAACTGTTTAAACAATCTGCAAAAATAACGGTGTCATCTACATTGTTTAGGGGTTCTCCGTTTAAAATGATTCCATGTTCGCAATTTTCCAAGGCTCCACTAAATATTTCCTCTAAATATAGGTGAAAATAAAGCATCTCCAAGATTTGTTCTTATTGTGGCTGATTGGTTCCAGTATAAATTTTGTATTATACGCCGGTCTTTATTCATCTATTTCGGCTTTTGTTAGAACATCCATCATTTTTCGGTGTTGAACTGTGGCAAATGTTTTTTGGTAGTCCAAAAAGCATTTGACGTTTTTTAAGCACCAAAAAGCATGTTTTGATAAAGACTTCTAAAAACAGAATTATTGCATTATATCCGATTTGTTATCATTATGTTATTTTATCATTACCTGCTTGCTGCTTTCATTTCCTGGTATGTAATACTAGGTATATCTCTGCAGCCTGAATTGTATGTTTCTTCTGACTCATTCCTCAGATGTCATCTGAATCAGGTTTCCATATAACCAGAAGTCATCATCCACTACGTTTCTCAGGTTTTCTCGCAGTTTATAATATCCCATTCTCGCTTTTCCTTGTATAACATAATTTGAGGATAGCCCTTTTTTGCTCCACCTTTGGACACCATAATACTGATGCATATATTATTGTTAGTTTGACCAACGTGTTACAAATTCAATATAACATGTCTGGCTTTAAACCCCTCATTTTCCATGAAGGCTTTTGGCTCCAATTAAGTTAGTCACTGCTCTCTTAGTTATTCTTTCTATCTGCTTATTCCATGTAAGTTTCGAGTCTAATATTACTCCAAGGTAATTTTACTTAGCTCACCAGATATAGATTTGTAATATTCAGGTTTAGAGTACCTAATGCTTCAAAATTCCTCTATATGGTGGCTTATGTTAAGTCTTACATTTGCAGTTCATTTGACTGTCCACCTGTAGCTTATTTCCTCTATTCCTTTCAGGTGAATCGGTCTTGTGATTCAGAATGTACCCTACAATCTGTACAGTTTGCTCGTGTTCGTAAAAGGTATTTGTTATGGTCATATGTTAGTTGTGACTAAAGTCCAATAATTTTCTTCCATCGTTGTTGCGCAATTATTCTCAAAAAAATTTTTTACTACTTTTTCGTCTTCGGTAGATCCATAATTACGAAAAATGTTTTTATGTGTTTTTTAAATGATATGCTTACTATGTCCGTTCATTTAGTGTTTCTCAATTGTTTATTCTGTTAAATATATATTGATCGCCAAAAAAAATGCAATACCTAGGACAAATATTTTTTTAAATATTTATTTATGGAAATATACATTATAATATTCTTATTTTGATGACATTATAAACAAATTTATAACGTCATTTCCGTCAAAAAATTTATAATGAGAGGCTCCTCCTTGATTTTCTATACTCAGTTACTCTTGATCGAATTAAGTAATCTACATCATTTTGCGGAATACTCATCCAGATTTGTCTCCTATCATGATCGATCGGTGGTTTCACGGGCAATATGAGATCTTGCGTTTTCGAGATATCAACTACAAAATTCTGATTTAACGCAATTACTCCAGGCAATGAAAGAAAATTAAACAAAAACATCAATACTTCTGAATTTTGGTATAAAATGCCTATAATAAAGTTAATAGTTAACGAAATATTAAATAAAATAAATATATCAGCAGGATAGTTAATAGTAGGATTTGACAAAATAACAGAATAATTGGATTTTACATCAAACATTTTACGTTTTGTATTAAATTAAATTCTTTGTCTGATTTTCTTTCGTTGCCTGAAGTAATTACGTTTAATCAGAATTATGTAGTTGATTTTTAAACTGCGATAATATCGAATACCGTCGTGTTTTAAAGGTATTAACAGGTATACCTTTCTTTGGTTAAAATAATGTATCTTTAATTTTTTTATCACAAACACCGGTAACTTGAATAGCAAAAAAGTTAAGTGCAAATGTATGCCACATGTGGCGCCCTCTATCAGCTATATTAAAGTATGCATTAAATTATAATTTCTGATGTTCAATAGTATCCAGTTATGAATTTTTATACATAAATGTTCACAAACATGAAAGTTATAGCGAAAATTAAAATTTTAAATTTTCCCTTTAACACCCTTTATCTTTCTTAATATCAACATTTTATTAAAACAATTTGGCTTAAATCGTAATATTTTAAAGTGTATAATCTACGGTTTCTTTTTGTACAATTACTTAAGGACCACCCTGTATGTGCAATTTTTAAATATTGATATGGATACCTTTGCTTTCAAATCTTTTAACCTAGTTTTATTTTCTTTCTTTGGAAGTTTCTCGTTTTCCATGTTCCCAGTCTTATTATATACTTAATAGTAACACCTTGTTTTATGTTTTTAATTGGTAATCGTCTATCAAGCTTATTTTTGATGGTTTTTAACTATCAAAACTAAGTTTTTCTGTACGTTATTCCATTTCCAAACCTCACTGTTTATTACAATTGGCTGTTAAAACAAAACTTTGACAAACTCAACTTTCCTTGTTTTCTTGTGTTTTTGGCATGATAAGGAGAAAAACCCAATTGAACTCCTCGAAGGTTTTGTTTGTCCTTTTTGTAAAATTTGAATTATTTTTATTTTCTTATATTTTTAAAAACAACTTAAACACATTTTAATATATTATGTGGTTGAATTGATCGTTTTAAGTACAATACTTGTCTTCTCTACTAAAATTTTGTAGGGTTGAGAACCATCTCAAATCGAGTTTAATTTCGCGGCTAAATATTACACGTGTTTGTACTTTTACTGAATATAATCGAATCATCGCACCGGATAAAGTTTTAATAATATTGACCTCATATTTATTATGTTTATGAAAATTGTTTATTGCGTTTATTACTTAATTAACTCGGCTTTGCGTGCAACTAAATTCATTTAAAAAAACAGATCTACTTTGAATCAAATAATTAAATTGACAACTTTTACTATTTTCGTATATGTACAAGTTTGAAAATCTTTAAAATTATAATTTTAACGTTATTTTAAAGGATTTAAACTGTACAATTTTTTTTATTTATTTTTTAAATGAATATTGAAGACGTCGGCAAAATTACAAATGATTCAGTTATTGCGCGCCTCCGGTAAAATTTTAACTATGAAGGTGATTCCACTACTACTAGGGAAGTTCGACATTAATCTAGTCTTCGATAGATGGAGCTATGCGTGAAAGAATTGCTCTTGATATTTACATCGGTCATCTCACGCACGACGACTTTCAAATTTTGGAGAAAAAACAACAACTAGTTCGGTTTTAATAGTTAATAGTCTTCCGTCTAGAAAAAAAAAAAACGATTCCAAAATACCATTCACTTAAAAGCAAAATTACAAATTAAAGCCAAACAGGATGTGGATGCTGATTATGGGGAGTTGCATCGTCATTAATAAGAGTTAAATTTAGGAAATCTGAATTTATTCATGGTCTTTCCAAGTGTGTGACCATCGTGGTGTGGAGTGAAAATTTGTGAGATAGCGGATGCTCTATACCAACCTTTATCTCGATACCTTTTTTATTTTCCTATTTCGCTTTATGCCTTTATTATTTATGTATTTTGGCTTCACCCTTAATGAAATACTGCTATACTCTTAATTTGTTCTTATTCTTCTATGATTAAGTTTTGAATCCATTGTGGTGTCAATTTTCACTACAGTGTTTGATCGGAGAGTAAGGCTAGGCAATATGGCTGGAAAGAAACTATGAAAAAACAACTTATATCAAGATAACCAACATCTTCTTCTTCTTACGGTGCCTATCCGTTCCGGATGTTAACGATCAACATGGCTATCCTAACTTTGCTTGCTGCTATTCTGAATAGTCCGGTTGTCGAAGTATTAAACCACTTTCTCAGGTTTTGAAGAAAAGATATTTATACCTTGCCCTGAAGAATGAGTTGCAACAAGCCGTATCTCTGTTCATTCCTCATAATATGGCCAAGATATTCTAGTTTGCGCTCTTTGATGGTGTTAATAATCTCGTATTCCTTGTGTATTCTACGTAGGACCTCAACATTAGTCACACGATCCACCCATGAAATTCTTAAAATACGTCTGTAACACCACATCTCGAATGCCTCGAGTTTTCTTAAAGAATCTTCGAAAGTGTCCAGGCCTCTACTCCGTATAATAACGTAGAAAATACATAGCATCTAATGAGCGAGATTTTGGTAGCAAGTGGTAAATCGTAACTTCTGAAAAGAGACTTCATCCTTATGAACGCTGATCTCGCTTTTCCTATGCGTTGTTTTATTTCACTGGAGTGATCCCATTGGCTGTTAATGTTGGTACCAATGTATGTGTAGCTGTACACTCTGTCAATTGGATGTTGTTTAACCAAAAGCTGTGTATTTAATATTTCGCGGTTACTGACTACCATGTACTTTGTTTTCTTCGTATTAAAATCAAGGCCGTGTTCTCTACTTATATCTGATATACGCGACATTATTCTTTGCAAACCGTCCAGACTATCTGCAAAAACTACTGCGTCGCGTCGGCATATCTAATGTTGTTTAGACGCATGCCGTTGACTAATACGCCTTCTTGTAGTTCTCCCAGCGCTTGCTCGAAGATATATTCAGAGTATATATTAAATAACATCGGGGACATAATGCATCCTTGCCTCACTCCTCTATCTATGGAGACTGCCTCTGTAATTGGTCATCCACTTTAATATTGGCTGTTTGGTTGTAATATAAATTATAGATGATTCTCAAGTCCCTATATCTAACCCCACTTCTTTCAAGATAACCAACATATTAGGAATCAAATGAAAAAAGGCAGCAAATATTTGATTTCACGCAAACAAATCCTATGTATCTCTTGATACGTATTTCGACCTAATAGGTCTCGTCAGAAGAGCTATTCATAGAGGTTCTCAACGTGAAAAATCAATATTTTCTGCCTTTTTATATATATTTTGTGTATATATATATTATATATATATATATATATATATATTTAAAAGAATAGCGACATTTAATTTATTTTAAGACTGGCGCCGTCTCTCGCATCCTAACTTCCAGCGTTTTCTATTACAAACAATGTTGTTGTATTAGACCTCTGCTTACCATTGCTTGATCGATATCTCTTCTTTGCAGGAGTGTTTCAGCTGACGTCCATTCTCAAACCAATTTAATCGCTTAGTTCTAATTGTCCGAAAAATATCTACATTGATCCCATCTGTTCTAAGATATTCCTCACTCTATCCCTTCTAGTAAGGCGGAAGCAACGTCTCCAATAATTCATCTCGATTACTTTAACTTTAGATATATTTCTTTTATTTATCACTCACAGTACTCTCACAGTACTACTGCATACAGTCTAAACATTACAACAATCGTTTTGTACATTTTTATTTTGTTCTTTTCAGTTATTTTACTGCTCCACAGAAAGCTGTTGTTTAGTTGCTGCTGTAGCTTGGACAGATCTCGAGTTATTGCATTATTGCTTCCACTAGTAGATGTACATTTTACTCTCTGGTATTTATTCTGTTCCTTTCTGTGAAGATCATTTTCTTCGTTTCCTTCTACTAGATATTCAGTTTTCGAAGTGTTTATAGTGAGGCACCATTTGGTATATTGTTCATTTAGGTTTCGAAGCATATAATCAATCTCTACTTTATCTTCTGCGAGAATAATCTGGTCGTTCCCAAAGTAAAAAACCTGTGATCTCCAATGGGAATACCCATTCTATAGCAATTTTTCGCCAAGTGGCTTCATTAAGGTAATTTTGAACAAAGTAGGAGCTATGTAGCAGCCTTGCTTTAGACTTTAGACCCTTGTTGGTAGTAATTTTGCTGTTTAATTTGCCTCCGACTGTAATGTATGCCTTCATACATCAGTAAAACTTCTTTGCAGTCTTTAAATTTTTGGGGCTTATGCCTTAATTTGCCATGGCGGTCCACAGTTTAGAAAGCGTATATAGTAGCCTTAGTTATGTCAACAAATACCAAGTGAGCCTGGAGATCGTATTCTAATCTTTTCTCTACTACTTTTTTCAAACAGTTAAATAACGCATTAATATCTAGAGAGTTCATTGAAACTGAAGCTGATACAAAAACAAATAGGGGATGCCCTCGAATAATATGAATCGAGTGATACAAGAAGTTCGGAAATTTCTAAAAGTCAAAGATTAAACCTAGCAGAAGATAGGCAAAAGATGAAGAAAATTATTGAAGCCATTGGCCTGTATGATGAGTAATTTAAAAAAAAATTGAAATAAAATTAATGAATTTCTTAGACCGTGCAGTTGTGAAACTGTAGCCGTCCATTTATATCTTTTCAATTTTTTAACACCAAAAAATTACAAATATCTTGTAACAGTCTTTTAATCGTCTTTATATAAAATTTGTGATCGATAGTGTCACCTTCGGGGGAACAAAATAATGGGGTCTGGACTCCTTCTATTGCCTCCGGGTGCTCTGTAGAGGGCTTCGGAGACGTCAACGAATGCACCTCTACCCAAGTCTATTTACTGGATATAGACTTGTGAAATTTTCTTCTGATGACTCGTCTTGAGAAAGACGAGCTATTTCTTACATAACTTATATGTGAGAAAGTCGAAACAAATCAGGTTTTGGTCTTCGGTGACTTGCCTTGATAAAGGCAAGATATTTCTTACATGAACAAAAGGAGGTAGTCGAAATAAAAACACCAAATACTGTTGAAATAAAATACTCAGCCACAGAGTATAGGAAAGCTAAAAACAAGAAAAGCAGAGCCCCGAGAGCAATAAGCTCTCGGAGAGCCTATGAAGGACTGAACTATTGACCTGTGTGTGTCTACGTTTTTACTCTCTCTGTGTGAGAGAGCCCCTGTTTTAGTCTCCGTGCCTCTTCAGGGAATGGGGTTGTTTTTGGGTTGTATATTTTACCGTTAATGTCCGGAGTGGAATCGGTTTCAAGGCTGAGAATTGGTTTTGCCATTTGTCATCGGTGGTTGAGCGTTTTTGTTACTTTGACTGCTGTTTTTCCTTACTCTGTCTTCACTTTGATTCACAATCGCGCTTGTCGGTCAACACAGAACCAGTGTATTGCACTGAAATTCCGTGTTTGAGCGAGCGCGGCTGTGATAAGTGTAGATTTTCAGGTAACAGCGGTCGCCGGAGTATGATGTTAATGTAAATTTCTCGTTGCTTATCCCGTTTATTACTACAATTTGCTGGTATCACCCACATCTCCCGCCGTCAGTCGAATCAGTGTATTGCACTGAAATTCGTCCTCCGGCCGATGATGCGGGCGCCCCAGGTTGAAGTGTACTCAGGATCAGCAGCAGCAAATTGATTAAACCCAGCCTTAGAGAAATGTTCACCCGGGTAGTACGATTGGGTGTAACAATTCATTGGAGCAAGGTGTGCTAACTCGTGTAAAAAAACAGGAGTCACCCCACCGTGCTCCAATGCTCAAGACCATCCCTTTCCCCCCTATAGCAATCTGATTCGCTATAGAGGCACAACAATCAGCCAAGTGCTCTTCATGTGGAGGTCCTGGGTAATAGAACCCCAACATGGTTTCCTAATACGATTGTGAAAACTCAGGACAGCGCATCTCCGCTTTATTCCTGTTTATCTTACTGTGGCATATCCGCGAAACTAAATTTGCTTGCTGGGCATCAAGTCCCCGCTCTGAGTCCGGCTCAGCTCGACGACTTGATGCTCGAGAGTGATGGGCCCTACGTGCCCGGGTTTTTGTGGTTTTTGTTAATTTTTTTGGTGGCCGAAGCCGGTTTTTGTTAGTATTTTTTTGATTTTTTTGGTGGCCGAGGCCGGTTTTTTGTGTTTTTTGTGATTTTTTTGGTAGGTAGCCTGTGAAAAGAAAATCATAATTAGTATAAAGTCTATATCATAGCAAAGAAAATAAATAAATATTATACATTACCACAATATAGGCTGTATCCTAGTGCGTGCAACAGGGCCCACTAGTTGGGCGATGGCATATTATGGCGATTTGAGCTACGAACTATCTTCCTAGTGTGTGTGTTTTGATTGTTTTTTCTTCCCACTCTGGTGTTTATAGGTTTTATCCCTCTGGTGGTTTTTTATTTCTCTCTCTGGTTTTGCGTTAATCTAATATCTGTTGTTTAGGTCTTTTGTGCTTCCATCTGTGGAAAGCGTCATACCTCATCATCTCTCTCAGTATGTGACTGGGGTGGTCTTCTAGTTCTGCGAACTTTTTCCTGGCTTTTTCTTTCATGGTATCAGTCACTCTGATTTGCTGAAGTTCTCTGAAAATGAACCTTTCAGCGACGTATCTTGGTACGTTAACTGCTTCCTTAGGCTTTGGTTGTGTTGAGCCTGTATTTTCTTTTTGGTTGTATTGCATGTGTGTCCCCATGCTAATGATGCGTATGTTAGTATAGGTAGTATTATACTATTTATTAGCGTTATTTTGGTTTTAAGTCGTAGTTTGCTTTTTCTACCTGCTAGACCTCTTATTGCGGCTCTAGCTATGTTAGCTTTTTGTACCGTAGCTTCTACGTGTTTGTTGAATGTTAATCCTTTATCCATTATCACTCCGAGGTATTTCGCTTCGCTTTTCCACTCGATGGGGTTGTCTTGCACAGTTACCTGTTCTTCTGGTCTTTCTCGCCTCTTTTGGAAAAGTACAGCTTGTGTTTTATCTGAATTTATTTTGATTTTCCACTTTAGACTCCATTCTTCAATGTCGTCTAACGCGGTCTGTAGATTGGTGACTGCGATATCTACGTGTCTATGTTTGGCCGCTATTGCTGTATCGTCGGCATATAGACTTAGTAATGTACCTGGTGTTCTAGGTATGTCTGCTGTGTATATCGAGTACAGCAGAGGTGACAATACCGCTCCCTGTGGTACTCCAGCTTCCGGGTTTCCGAGTTCGGATAGGACTTGTCCTATCCGCACTCTGAAACTTCGGTTGCTCAAGTACGAAGAGATCAATCTTGTCATTGCTCCGCTGTACCCGTATTGTCTCATTTTGTATAAAAGTCCTTTATGCCAGACTCTATCGAATGCTTTGCTTACATCCAGGAATGCAGCTCCTGTGTACTGTTTGTCATTGAATCCAGCTGCTATGTACTCTGTTAGTCGGAGTACTTGTAGTTCGCTGGAGTGTTCTGACCTGAAGCCAAATTGGGCTTCTGGTATTATATCTAACCTGTCAGTTTCAGCTTTAAGTCTGCTGAGTATTACTCTTTCCACTATTTTGCTGATTGCTGGTAGTAAGCTAATCGGCCTGTATGTACTCAGGATGGTGCAGCGAGAAATGTTTTTATATGTGGTCGGCTGGGTGGGAGGAGCTTACGTATCTCTGCTTGTTGGCCTTGTGGTGGGGGTGGCTTCGTGTTTTTCGTGTTTTTTGGACAGCGTCTTCGTCGGCTCGGTGGTTAATTAAATAACAGCGACCTTCTTCGTTTAAAACGGCTCTTTAGCAGAGTCTTTTGGATTTTTTCAAACGTGGAGGATAGCTGTGGCTACAACCTCACCTAGGATCAGGTATAATTTGTGCAATGAGTTAGGAAACCACAGAAAACTAACTCTCCCTGTCCTTCTTAGTTGTTAACGCGGTACTCGTAAGGAGTTGCTTCGAGGACATCATAGTATTCATCCGGGAGATCTGCTCCTGTCGCATTTAGCAGGAGAGATGGGATGTGTGGAATTTTTATTTTAGGTGTTCTGAATACTAAGTGTCCTCTGGAGTGGCAAGGCATCTTGAGAACTCTCTGGGCCCTGGTGTTGCGACCCTGGACAGTCCGCAAGGTGTATCTCTTGCCTAGGGATTGGAGTCGGGTTGTAATTAGTGGGGTGTTGTCGGCTGTTGTGTGTATTAGGTTTGAGGGATAATGGAATATCTTTCTGCATATCTTCCGCAGAATCTTCCTCTCACAAGCAAGAACTTTATTCCTCAGTCTACGGTTTAAGGCCGTAAACAGAGGGGCACGGTATTCAATAACTGGCCTTATGAATGTTTTATAGGTGTGCAAAAGTGTCTTTTTATTAGTGGCCCCGAATTTTCCGTTTATACCCCCCAAAAGTGAAGCTCTTTGCCTTACTTGTTTCAGGACATTCTGAAGCTCTGGCTCCCAGTTAAGAGTTCTTGCTAGAATAACTCCTAAATAGGTGACAGAGGTTCTGAATATGAGCCTCGTTTGGTATAGGTATAAGGGCGGAAGATCGGGGAGACGGTAACTAGGATGTTGAAACACGATGCTTTGTGTTTTTTCGGCGTTTAGCGTGATACGCCACTTTGCACACCAATTTGTTATTTGATTAAGTTGTATTTGTGCGTTATTGAAGGCCGCTTGTATCCTGCCTGATGAGAGGAGAGCCGTGTCGTCCGCATACAGAAGGATTTTTGTCGAGTCTCTAGGACCCCTCGGTACGTCAAAAGTGTATAATGAATATAATATGGGAGCCAATATGGAACCTTGTGGAACTCCCGCTAGGGAAGTAAAGGGTTCACTGAGTTCTGTTCCCACTTTAACTCTGACCGTTCTGTATGATAAATATGATTGCATTATTAATATAAATGGAAGTGGCAATCCAATAGCTTGAAGTTTCTTGATCAGGCCTGTATGCCAAACCTGATCAAAAGCTTTTTGGACGTCTAGGAACGTGCCGATGACGACGTTGTTTCTGGAATTAATGCTTTGTGAGATGTGTGCGACTACTTCCGTTAATGCATTTTGAGTTGAGTGACCTGTCCTGAATCCGAATTGAAAATTCTGTTGACCTGAAAATCGCCTATTTTTATACTTTCTGAAGTAGCGATTAGGGATTTCCAGGTCAGGGAGGGGCCAACGTGAAAAATAAGGGGCGGGGCAATGCGTCTCGAACGTGAACTAGTCGCGTCCGAGAACAATAGATTGTACAATTGTGCAAATCCGATACTGTAATGAAGCTCTCGGCGTTATTATTTCTAAAATTATTAGCAACATCATAATTGACCTCAATTTTTTGTTCACCATGGTATATGGATATTATCTAAAAGTACATGTAAACACACTTAAATATAATTTCATCCTACTTTAACTAGACCAATCGTATTACGATCAAAGTTTCGCCTACATTCATTCTCGATTTATCAGAATGTATTGCAATAATTTTCCCTATCACTCATCGAACTCCACGATGTTTAATTGAATTTTAGCCACTTTGAAACAGCTGTAGCACTAAAAGCAGTTTGCTTATGACAAAGACCTTTTCCTGTAGGTGTAATATGCTGTTAAAAGCATCCTAATATTCTGAGAGAAGAAAAATGTATGCTACAGTGTTTATTTAAAATTTCTAAATAAAATCATACAGCTCTTCTAGTAGGAACGATAGCATCATTATTCAAAATAAGTGAATCATTGTATATTCCGTGGTAAATAATTATAAAATAAGGAGTACCTAAAATATTTTTCGTGAGAGAAATAAATCACATTGTTGATACGGATTTATATTTACTTTTTTTAAATAATTTTGCCAATAAATAAATGAATAGAGAATTCTATACGCATATAGTCATGGACATAATCAACGCACCAACAAAAATTTTAGCCAACTCCCAAGAAAAAGGACAAATTTTTTTATCAATGTTTATTTTAGCAAATTTTTTTTATATTATTTACGGAATACGAAGAGTGGCAATTAAATATCTGGACTAGTGCTACAAACTACTTTATTAATCTCTTTGTCAACCATTTTCCATCCACTTCTGAATGTAGGTCTCTCCCAATTGCTTCCATCTTTCTCTATCTTGTGCCATTCTAATCCACTGTTTGTCTGCCACTGTTCTTATGTCGTCTACTCATCTTTTTTGAGGTCTGTCCATGCTTCTTGTTGTCGTCCTTGGTCTCCATTCTAGAATTCTCCGTGTCCACCTGTTGTCATTATATCGCGCTACGTGACCTGCCCAGCGCCATTTCATTTTTGTAATTTCTTCCACAATATCCCTAATCTTCGTTCTACGTCTTATCTCTGTGTTTCTAATCTTGTCTCTCAGTGATATTTCAAGCATGATTCGTTCCATTGCTCTTTGCGTTGTTTCAAATTTTTTAGCAGATTTTTTTGGTAAGGGCTACTATGTCCAAGCCGTAGGTACAAACTGGTAGTATGCATGTGTTATACACCTTTTTCTTTAAGTTTACAGGAGGTGTTTTTCAAGACATATGCTAGTTTGCCGAAAGCGCCCCATGCCAGTTGTGTTCTTCTTTTAATTTCAGCATCTTGATTTGGTTTTCCTAGTTTGATGACATGGCCTAGATATACATAATGTTTAACGTTTTCTATGGTATGATTTTTTATTGTTATATTTGTCTGGTCTCGGCTCAGTATTTTTGTTTTACTGTAGTTCATTTTTAAGCCTACCGCTTCTGAAACTGCATTTAATTGTTGTAACATATCATTTAGTTCTTGGATGTTATCGGCTATTAAAACTATGTCATTTGCGAATCTCAAGTGGTTTAAGTATGATCTGTCGATGTTGATACCCGTGTTGTTCCATTCTAGTTTCTTAAAAATGTCTTGTAGAGCAAGGGTAAATAGTTTGGGAGAGATGGTGTCTCCTTGTCTTACTCCCCGTTGTAGTCTTATGGGATTAGTTTTTGTGCTTTCGTCCAGCTTTATCTGCATGGTGGCATTTTCTACAGATTCAAGCACTGCCCATAATTCGATGGAATCGAATGCTTCATGGAAATCGACGAACGCCATATGAATTGGAACATTATACTTGGTGCATTTTTCTATTAGTGTTCTTACGGTGTGCAAGTGGTTTATGGTACTAAAATGTTTTCTGAATCCAGCCTACTCGATAGGTTGATAGAAATCGAGCTTATATGTTATGCGGTTGGTTATGATTTTAGTTAGTAATTTATACAAATAAGATAGCAAGATTGCTATCACTTTATTAATCAGCAATTACATTACAAAGTTTATCCCATTCAATGTACAGCTGCGGTCACTGAATAGTTTACACAGGGCCGGGGTTAACGGTCTGCAAGCGATGCTCTACAGGCGGCGCTTCTGTTTGGTGCGGCCAACATGAGCTTTTTTTTCTGATAGTATTATACAAAATAGTAAAATGGAAAAATTAATTATTTTACTGTTTCAATTTCAATCATAATACGCTAATCTGTGTTTGTTATTTTTACATGTCACTCGTAGAGCTCAAAATCCTGACCGTTTTGTAATAGAATGTATTGGTAAATATTATGTTTCAAAAAAGAAACAACTTTGCAATTATTTAAGTTAAGATGTTAAGAAGTTGTGCTAAGATGAGGTGTTACTATATTATCTAAGAGAAACTGCTTTTGCCACAGCTCGAAAAGTGAATTAATAAATTAATTGTGCAACTGCAAGGAAACCTTTTTTGACTAAGGATCACAAGAGGAGACGTGTTGCGTTTTCTAAAGAATTTATAAACCGCGAAGACAATTTTTGGTCTAACGTTGCATTTTCCGATGAAAAAGTATTTTAATCATGTAGCAATGGTCGAATAAGAGTTCATAGGATGAGAAATCAGGTTTGATGAAAGATATATTAGAAATAGTGGAGGATTCTCGGTCAAAGTATGGAAATGGATAAGTGCTGAAGGTACTGGAGTTTATTCTCATATAGAAGAAAAGTTAACAGGATTATATTACAAACATTCTTGTGTAGACCTTAGGTTATGGAATAGAATTGAATTAAGGGAAATAATGAGCAGGCATGGGGGGGGGGTTAATCCTTCCAATATCAGTTGGCCCATTAGATTGATAAAAAAATTAAATTATAGAGAAAAAAAAAAAAAAAAAAAAAAAAAAAAAAAAAAAAAAAAAAAAACCACGTATAACAAAAAGAGGTTAATCTTTGTAAATGGGTATATTTATTTATATATTTATGTATAAATAAATATACCATTTACAAAGATTAACCTCTTTTTGTTATACGTGGTATACAGCCAGCTACAGGAATTTTTCCTTGTGGATTTTTAAATTTTAGAGAACAAAAATAAAAGCGCAAAGTAAATTTTAGAAGTTTTGATGCATCGAACAACATTTTTGAATTTCCTAATTAAAGAAAATATTTTATAACATAATGAAAACTATTGATTAAACATAATAATTATAAATTAAAAAAACGCATAGAATATATGTGATATTATCAAAAAAAGATATGGACTGCTGCAACTAATCTTGCAGGGAAAAGTAGAAGGAAAACGGGGACCAGGAAGGCGAAGGATTTCCTGGCTGAAAAATCTACGAACATGGTTCAACACAACAATCACAAATCTTTTTAGAGCAGCAGTGTGCAAAGTGCAGATTGCCATGATGGTCGCCAACATCCGAAACGGATAGGCACTACAAGAAGAAGAACAAAAAAACAATGTGAAAGTTTACCACTGAGTTACATCCCTTTTATTTTTACTGACATCCACAATTCTTCACGTTTCAAGTTTTGACAAAATTCTAATGTAAACGAATCTTATATTTCTTGAAATTTTGCAATTTTGTCTTCGTCAATTCGTTGACGGACCTGACAGGATGTTTTCTCAAAGCTTTTTTTATTTCGCGCCACAAAGTCTCTATCGGGGACAAGACTGTTAGAAACCCATTCCAGAAGTGGTATGCCATAGTCGTCAATCCATTTTAAACTCTTTTTTGAGGTATGACAACCTGAGCCGTCCTGTTGGAAGACAAAATCTTCCGCTGATGTTAAGTAAATCTTTTTCTTAATGGGTAAAAGAGATTCATCGAAAATATTCAAATATTTGTCAGTGTTTACAATCCCATCGATAAATGTAACTTTCTCAAAACGTTAGACGACATGCTGCCCCAGATCATGTCAAATGCAGGAAATTTGACCAGACAGTTGAATGAAAAGCTTCATTTTCCTACGAATGACGCAACGCCTATTTTCTCCAACGCATACTTCAAATCTGGATTCATCTCTTCATTGTATTGAATCACATTACGACTGAGTCCAATCTTTATGGTCTTTTGACCATCTTAGTCTATTTCTCTTTTGTTGTAATGTTAAAAATGGCTTTTCCGTTTGCCTAAATTAAAATGAAATTTATTAAAACCAAATCGTATCAATTTTGCAACTCTAAACTTACTTTGTAACCACCAAATCCTAATTTATGGGCTTCTCGGTGACCCATACCTATAAATGTTGATTTAGAAACGTGTCTTCCAATAACGTCACTCCATAAAACGCTTAACTCTCCATATAATTTTCTCGTCGATTTTTCACTATAATGCATCTTAATCCCCTTCGATCTGCTTTGGTTATTTTACTTTTTCGTACATTGCTAGGTTTTGTGACGACCGAACCTGTAATTTTGAATCTTCTGACTATTTTTCTTACACTATAGCGTGACAATTGCAACATATTCGCAATTTCCGAATTGGATTTTTTAGAATTCAAAAATCTAATAATGATTGAACAAATTTTCTCCTCAATAACTTTACCTCGACCCATTGTACAATCCACAAATGGCAAAAAGCTTTACAATACTACAAAATACATTTGACATTAACTGACAATATTATTGTTTTCATGTCATTTCTCCATAGCTACCTCTGGATTTAACGTAATTATGAAAAAATCAGCGTATGTTGACATAAGTGAATGCATAGTAGGTTTAGTGAAATTTTGTTGAAAATAAATAAAAAACCATAAGAGTAATGTTTTAATAAATATTAATAAAAATGCCATATTAATTGGCCATGGGAACTTATGAAAACATGCGGAGTATAATTTGTTTATACTCCTATAAGGGACTCGTATATGAACAGAAGATTGCAAAGTTGTATTGAGAATAATGGGGCTTTCACCAAATATTAATTGTGTTACTGTTTATCATTATTTAATATAATATAGATTTAAAATAAAATGAATATTTTTTACCCAGACTTACTCATTTTCGGTATTAAGAATATAATCCATTTTATTCAAAAATCTTCTTTCTATAATATCCATTTTGTTACGTTTTATAAAATAGATTTATTTTATTTTGATTTTTAAATATTTACAATATATTATTGGTCCACCACTGGTAAAACGTAACATGTGCGTTTAAATTATTATTATTGAGTTAATATAAATAGATAAAATGATAAAAGTAGGTTTTTATCCGACATAAAGATAAAAATTTTAAAAATCAGCTACTGGATATGTAAGAGTGTAATTCAATGTCCGCAACTGTACTTTTTACTTGCGGATGTCCACAAAGCTGTATATGATTTTTCCATACTTGAGCGTAGTGCTCGGTTTTGTCAGCCTCTTAAGAACCTCTATAGCTTACCCTTTCACTACTTTCGCGCTGTCAAATCTTGTTCCCTTAGTTTCCGATTTTACCTTAGGAAATAATAAGAGAATGTCACAGGGGGTCAGGTCAAGCGCTAGTGGTGGTAAAATCATTATCGATTCCTTTTACTCTGGAGTAAAAGTATAGAAGAGGTATATTACCTAAAGAATGGCTTCTAGCAACATTCGTGACTGTACCGAAAAAGAAAAATGCCAGATAATGTTGACATCACTGTACCAGCAGTCTAATGTGCCACATACTAAAGTATTCCTAACGATTACTCATCGTAGAATATATAAAAAGTTAAAACAAGACATTGGACAAACTCAGTTTGGATTAAGAAATGCTCAAGGAACCAGAGAAGCATTATATGCAGTAAATTTGCTAATACAGAGATGTTTAGAAGTAAACCAGGACATCTATGTTTGTCCGTTACCGTTAATAAAACTACTGAGAAAAAAGAACATCAATACACGGGATATAAGAATAATAAATAATCTGTATTATGAACAAGAAGCTGTCATAAGAATAAATAATTTAAAAACTAATGCAATAAAAATCAAAAGAGGTGTTAGACAGGGAATCTCAGAGTTAGACATACCCAGAGGAAATTTTCAAAAAAGCATTAGAAGATGAATTAGCACTCATAAAAATAAATGGTCTACCCATATTGGAAATTAGATATGCTGATGATACAATACTGATACGAAAAAAATTTACAGATCTACAAAGAATTTTAGATAAGGTTGTTGCAGCGAGTGAAGAATTTGGTCTGTCACTAAACATAAAGAAAACAAAATTCATGGTTATATCAAAGAAAAATATTAAATACATATCAATATACACGTAAATAATAAGACGATAGAACGAGTTCAGAATTATAACTATATAAGGGCAAACATTAATGAAACAAACGATTATACCAAAGAAATTAGAGTTAGAATAGAAAAGGCTAGAAGTGCATTCAATAATATAAAACAAATATTGTGTTATATGGACCTCAGCCCAAATCTTAGAAAACAAGTACTAAAGTGTTATGTTTTTTCTGTTCTTTTGTATGGTATGAAGACATAGACTTTAAATAAACAACGTCTCAATAAATTGGAAGCATTTGAAATGTGGATATATCGAAGAATGCTGAAAATCTCCTAGATAGACAGAATAATCAATGAAGAAGTACTAAGAAGAATAGAGAGCAGCAAAGAGATACTGGATTCCGTTAAAACAAGAAAATTACAATATCTGGGTCATATAACACGTGGTTACAGATATGGATTCCTAAAGCTAATAATGCAATGAAAGATTCAAGGAAAGCGCAGCATAGGTAGAAGAAGAATGTCCTGGCTGAGAAACCTTAGAGAATGGTTTGGATGCAGCTCAACTGAACTCTTTCAGGCTATAGTGTCAAAAGTTAGAATAGAAGTGATAATTGCCAACCTGCGTGGCGGTGATGGCAGGTAAAGAAGACGAAGACATTTCAAACAAAACATATAGGGATAATCAAAATATACACATCACAAGACTTAATAGTTTATTTGGGAAAGTAAAATACATGTATTTGGTCACAAATTTGCCATGCTTGGATAGAATATACAGTTTATGTCTGATCTTTATTTCTTAGGTTATGTCCGAAACTAGACCTTAAGTTCCATTACGGACATCTGTTAAATTTATTGAGGCTAATTTTTGGAAAGCAACCACACAAGTCTTTTACTGACAACTTAAATTTAGGTTTATTATATTATAAATTAAGAAAAACTGATTAATCATACTCCTTCATTAAAATATGTTACTCCTCCAGACACACCGTCAGTCTAATCAAGGAGGCAAAAAAATATTGGCTTCATTATCATTTTATAGCTATATTAAAAACTTAGCTTCGAGAAGAAATATACATTGTCATAACACTCTCCGTATTTATTAATTTCTCCCCATCCAACCAAATCTATCGTCATTCCACCTACATTAAAAAAATGAATTAAGTGATAGATCGACTCCGCTGTCTTCCTTTGGTGACTTTCTATCAAACTTTAAATTGATTCTAGAACACAAACTCGATATAGGGATCTATATTTAGAGGGAGTTAGTATTTGACCAATCAAGCGGTATATTTAAGTGATTATTTCCTTTTGAGATAAATATAACCGCCCAGATATCTCGGAATTCGTATCAGCCGATGCAAATAAAAATAATTAAAATCTCTTTAGAAAAAGAAATAAATGGGTGAATCGTTGTTCACATCCAGGAAAATCGGTTCTCTGTAAAGAGTGGTTATTTTTGCCTGTTAATAAAGTATAAACAATTTTATGTTATCTTAAAGAAACTAGGTACCTACATATAAATATACAGTACTAGGCAAAATTCCCCTTCTCCCTCGTATCCTTTAAACGGCTATACTTAATAATATAGTAATAATAATAATATAGTAATAGTGAAATTTGGAGGGAGGAAATAAACGGCCGTAGGATTCTCAACGACACATAACAGGTGAGGCATAGATGACGTTACAGAGCATACCTATTCAATCATACTTCTTCTTCTTCTACGGCACTACAGCCCAAAATGAGCCTTGGCCTCCTTTATTTTTTGCCTCCACCCTTGTCTGTCTGTGGCTGCTCTTCTCTATACACGGACTCCTAAAAGTGCTTGTGCGTCGCTGCTTACTGTGTCTTCCCAGCGCTTTCTTGGCTTTCCAACTGGTCTCTTTCCCTGCATTCTGGCGTTCAGTGCTCGTTTTGGTAGCCTATCCTCTCCCATTCGTATCACATGTCCGGCCCATTGCAATCTTTGTATTCTCATGAAGTCTGACAGGGGTGTTTCCTTATACAGTTGATAGAGCTCGTTGTTATATCGAATTCTGAAGATTCCGTTTTCCCTCACAGGTCCTAGCATTCTCCTCAGTACTTTTCTTTCGAATGTGTCGAGTTTGTTTTTGGATGTTTCTTTCAGGACCCATGCTTCGCTGCCATAACATGCTATTGGCCGAATTAAAGTTTTATAGATTCTCATCTTTGTATTTCGGTGGACACTTTTAGACCGAAATATATGGGAGAGGGCAAAATAAGCTTTGTTTGCCTGCGTTATCCTTTTTCGTATTTCTCCATCCTCTGCTCCATCGGCATATATTTCTACTCCCAGGTATGTAAACTTTCAACCGTTTCAATGTCATCTTCATGTATAATGTTTTGTGGGATTATATTTCTTCTCGTCTGTACCATTATTTTTGTTTTTTCTCTATTAATTTCCAGACAAGCCTTTTCGTTTGTGTTTTTAACTCTGGCGTATGCTTCCTGTGCTCCTGTTAATGTTCTACTCATAATATTAATATCATCGGCGTAGGCAGCCAGTTGAACCGTTTTATTGGTCAGTAGGTTTTCTCGTCCAGTTTGCATTTGCCTAACCGCATACTCCAGTGCCAGGTTAAACAATGTTGGTTCAATTTCAATCATACTAATTTTGTTTAATTAATAAATATTTAAGAGTCAGTTCTTATTTTAAGTGTTCAAAATATGCTCCATCTATTTCCTGACAGTAATACATCCTATTGGTATACTCTTGTACTCGTTCAAATGTGCCAGGCGAGATTGCCCTACATTTTTCAACAATTCGTTGTTTCAAAATGTCAGTACTGTCGGGTGCTGTAGCCGTAAACCTTAGATTTCAAGTACCCCCACAGAAAAAAATCATCTAATGCTGTGTATGTCCAATCCATACACCACAATATTTCTGATCTAGGTAACGTCTTACTGCACCATAAAAGCGTGCAGGAGAATCATCTTGTTGAAACGTTATTTCCAAGTTGCCAAATTCATCTGGATTATCTTCCAGGTCAAGAATTAACGGCACAATTGTTTTTGTAGCATTTCCAGATACACTTAACCGGTCAAGTTAGCATTGAGAAAAACAGGCACAACTATGTGGTTTCCCAAAATAACCTACCCAAACAATTACTTTTTTGTGGAAATTGAATATGTTTTTCACGAAAGACGTGATGATTTGTGTCACTTCAATATCTCACATTGTGTATGTTAACATTTCCATTAAGGTAAAAGTTTTTTCGTCACTAAATCAAATTGTTTTTAATTGTAATCTGGCTGTTGGTTAATTTGATTGGAAATATTTTCACAGAATTCTAGTCTTCGGTCAGGATGATCATTAAAAGTTGATGCACAATTTTTAATTTATATGAATGAAATTTGTTTCTATCCAACACTCGGTATACTGTCCTTTGACTGATTCCACAGATAGACATTGCTTTTGAATTTGCTTTTCTTTTTCTTTTATTCTAAATTGTCATCGGGTGTAGCCAAGTTAGAGTAGAAAAAAATTAACTTGGAAAAGGATTTATGCAACCAATTTGTGGCAATAATATCACAAAACTTTGAGATATCACGCAACAACTAACACATGCACGGAAGAAGCTGCAACTACTTGTGAAACGTTTTAAACGTTCAAAACAAAATGAAAAGGTTAGTGCGAGTAAATAGTGCAAACTAAAGTAAAGAATAATGTCATAGCTTTCAACAGTTATGGTATGGATATTATGACCATTATATTATTATTTTTGGAAGGAAATACATTATGAATTAATGATTTTTATGAACATATGGTACCACCGAGTAACAAACATTGAGGTTCTACGCCGGATGGATAAGACATGTGAAATTATATCCACAGTAAAACAGCGCAAGCTAGAATATCTTGGACATATAATGCGAAACGACTATAGGTATAACCTGCTGCAACTTATATTACAGGGAGAGGTCTACGGAAAGAGGGGACCAGGAAGAAGAAGAATATCATGGCTCGCGAATTTACGAAAATGGTTTTCCTTGGCCACTTCAGGACTATTTTGAGCTGCGGTCAATAAAATTAGAATTGCCATGCTAGTTGCCAGCATCCGTTAGGATAGGCACCACAAGAAGAAGATGAAAATAGATTCATCCAGATTATAATCAAATCGAGAGACAATATTTTGTTCTATAGTGTATTTTTATGTATGAGAGAGTAATAAAACAATTTTAAATTGAGTATGACCACCAGGTATAAAGGTTGGAGCACAATAGAATACAATAGTTGTGAGGGTTACTAATCCCTAAATAAGGTTGCCAGTGTCGGAGTGATGGAGGTTAACAGGTACTAATGTATTTGCAAGAAATGTAAGATGTTTATTTTATTGGTTATATATAACCAATAAAAGTTTAATAAGTACCTACCTATTTGCAAAATAAAGTTTAATTCTTTAGATAAAATAAAACGTTTTATTTTATCTGAAATGAGTGCATTCCACGAAGTAAGGGTTTCAACAATCAAACATTTAATTCTTTAATTCCAGTAATATACGACAGTCATTGACTAGATAATTACCTTCTAAACTTATTCCACAGAAAATGTGATAGTGGGTTTTTCCATTTTGTAGGAAGGTCCAAGTGGCGTATTCAAAATTCTTAACAGTTCACTAAAAGTAGGTACTTCAGTTGCAAGGTGCAGTTTATTGTGTATACTACTGTTATGGAAAATTTGGAAGTGCCGTGTAAACGCCGAAAAATTGGTCCTTTAACAGTTAATGAAAAAACATTAATATTTAATTGTTTTAAATCATTTACAGACAAAAGTTTATGTGAAAGTGTTGATGAGACCGTTGAGTTAGTTAGCAGTACACTTGGTGTTGGGAAATCTACGATTTACAGAGTTATTAAAGAAGAGAAATGTGGTAGTTTTCAAATGCCACGTAATGCTCCAGGGAAACCAAAATTTCAAATAGAATATCATTTTAAAGAAGGACTTCGACGGAAAGTGCATGAATTCTTCTTTAGACAAGAATTTCCAACATTGGATAAAGTTCTTGTCTCAGTTCGAGATGATAAGGATTACCCAGAAATGAGTCGAAGTACGTTATGGAAACTTTTAAAAGAAATAGGCTTCCGCTGGAAAAAGAATCCCAGAAAGTCTATTTTATTAGAAAGAAGCGATATTGTCATATGGAGAAGACATTTTCTAAGAACCATAAAGGAAATGAGAAACCAAAAAAGAAAAATATTTTATCTTGATGAAACATGGATCAACGAGGGTCATACACCAAATAAATTTTGGCAGGATGAAACTGTTACAAGTCAAAGGCACGCTTTTGTAAATAACTTATCTACTGGTTTAAACCCACCATCAGGAAAGGGACGCAGGCTGATAATAGTACACATTGGCAGTTCAGACGGTTTTGTTGAAGGTGGTTTATTAACTTTTGAATCAACTCGTACCGGTGACTACCATGAAGACATGAACGCTGATGTCTTTCAAGAATGGTTCGAACAAATGATAGATCTTCTTCCTAAGAACTGTGTAATAGTAATGGATAATGCAAGTTATCACTCCAGACTTATAGAAGGACTGCCCACAACCAAGTGGTTAAAAAAAGACTTGCAGAATTGGCTGAGTTCAAAAAATATTACGTACCATCCCGGATCTATAAGAAAGGAACTTTATTCGTTGTGTGCCCTTCATAAAGAAAAATTTAAAAAATACGAAATTGATGAAATTGCCAAAAATCGTGGAATGACAGTACTTAGATCTCCACCATATCATTGTGAATTAAACCCGATTGAACTGGTATGGGCACAGATAAAGAGTGAAGTTTCAAGAAAAAATACCGCTTTTAAAATTCATGATGTTAAACAGTTGTTTTTGGAGGCCGTAAATAATGTAAAATCTGAAAACTGGGAAAAGGCAGTAAATCACACTATTAAAGAAGAGGAAAAAATGTGGAAGCTGGACAATATTACTGATAAAATGATCGAGCCAGTTATTATAAATCTTGGTTCTGAAAGTTCATCTTCTGAATCTGATTTGGATTTGTAAGAAGTAGCTGTAAGTTTTATATTAATATTTTTATTCATCTATTTAACATACCTTAGACGGTTTTAAAAAACTCTTTTTCTCTTTTGTAATTTTTAAAAATTAAAAAAATATGAATTTTTTAAACCCTTTTTAATGTAGGCCAGTCAGTTCTAATATAGTGTGTGATAAAAGAGGTCACTTTTGTTTACATACACATAACACTTTATAACACTGAAATAATTTATTTATTTTTTACAATTATTCAAAGTAATTTTTCAATTAATCTTGAGCACGCCCATGGAGTGGTCGGAGGTACCAGTTAAAATTATGCTAATTACTCTTTCGTTCATAAAAATAAACTATAGTGGTAGGTGCTATGAACTCAGGATTAATTTAAATCTTAGAATTGATTTCAGTAACTGTATCCTCATTTCACCAGGTATTAATGGCACCACTGCAATTTTTGATTGTGAAATACTTACTTTCGTAAATTCTGCAAGGTTTCCATATACTTAAGAACCTTTGAGAAATACTTGAGAATTGACTAGACATGAGATAAATCAGTTTTTATCTAAAATTACTGTTTGTTAGTTTTATTACATTTCTGACAAATAATTCCTGCATTTATGTCATAAAGGTATATAAAGGGGTTTAAACTTATTAAAATTCTTTAAATTTATGTTTTACAGAAAGCAGAAAATTGTAAATAACAATTTAGGTTATGGATAAAGTATTTATTTGTGCCAGTGACTATAATTCCAACCAACCGAACCGAAATTATTTTTAGGGGGGACTGTATTATCCATTACGATCTTTTTTGATTCTACCTAAGCATGAATTTCACCGTTTGTGGGATTTTTTAGCTGAAACAAATTATCTTTGCATGATTTGAACGGATTTTATTTTACGTCATCTTCTATAAATACGTCATAATTTTCGTCACAATTCCAAATGTATCTCTTTCAGTATTGACCAATCCTTCACCTTTTTCCGGCTCTCTGACTAATATCTCGGCTGTAATGCTGGTTTTTTACTTTAACACACAAGTGAGATATTTTCGAGCCATATCACAGCAAGCTTTGATCATTTCGACTACCCAGCTGTAAACATTTCTGTATAAAACATTGTGGAAACGATCCTATCTGTGACGTAGTTCCACCACCCTCATTCCATTCATTAGAGGGGTAAGACAAACGGTGTTAAAGATTGGGCTACAGGACCGGCCGTTTAAGATTGGAATGTCACAACTACATTACAGAATTTTTGGTAAACCTGCATTTAAACCATGGCTCATAAAAATAGTACCTGATTAAAATTATATTCAAGCTAAATACAATTTAAAAAGTGTGTTGAAGTGTCAACTGATTATGTAAAAATTAAGGTGCACAAAAAACATAATAAAATTAAATGGAACTAAGAGGAGGGTAGGGTTTATTTTCAATATTTTAAACATATTTTTTTTTTAAATTCTTTATTATAAAATTATTTATAACATCAGTATATTATAGTACAACGTTTCAACAGTATTATCTGAAATTTTGGTACAAAAATATTAAAAATTAAGAAAATGACTATTAGCTAATTTTCCAAGATAAAAATCCAGATCCAAAAAACAAAAAATATTTCGTTAGTTCATGAGTGTCGCTAAGTCGGAGCGTCGAGATATTGTTTATTTTATCGTTTTTGTTTAATTTTAGAAGTAAAAATAGACAAATTTTTGAAATTTTCAAAAAATTGTTGTTAATTTTGGCTAATTTGATTATTAAAATTAATATTAAAATTAATTATAACAACAAAATGAACAATATCTCGACGTTTCGACCTAATAATTTATCTATAAAATAAGTGTGCAAAATTTGAGAAGGATCGATTAAGTAGTGAACAATTTAGATAGAGTGAACACAGACTTGAAAAAAAATATTCCGAGAAAAAGGTGTTTAAAAAAAAACCTATTTTTTATACTCACAGAGTATCGTATATTAAAAGCCTCTTATAGCAACGTGCTTCATGCTAAAATATCCAAAGCATATTTTTGCTCCTGCTTTTGACGAACTCTGCCTTTTTTCGTTGCATTTGCAGCCATTTTATTTGCTCTAGTAATTCGATTGTTACCTGTGACGAGTGGATAATTATGAGAACTTGATACTGTAGTTATTCCAATTTTTATGTGAGTGCTCGCTCACATTAAGTACTCACTCATCTCATTCACTCAGTCACCTCATTCACTTACCTAACTCAGCCACCTCACTCAATCGCCTCACTCACTTAACTCACTCGCTCCTAAATGCCTATAACTCCATCAATTTTGCTCCGAACACTCTGAAATTTTAACTGGAGATTCTGAAAGAGTCATACTATCGAATATATATATAGCGAGTGTTTGCAACTTTAATTTTGTCGCTTCTCGCATCCCAATCGCCATAATTTCTTATCGGCCCAGTCTCCTTCTTGAAGACCTCTATTTTCCATTTCTATATGAATATTGGATATCCATTTCTTTCTTGGCCTTCCCCTTTTATTTCTCTGTGTAGGTCTCCAGTTCCAAACCTTTCGTGGTATCCTTTCTTCGTTCATCCGTCTCAGGTGTCCATACCATTTTAATTGTTTTTCGGCTATCGTATCCATTATTGTGTTCTTTACTTTCATTCTCTCTCTTATGTTTTCATTTCTTATGTGGTCAAACAAAGTTAACCCGGAACATCTTCTCCAGTACATCATTTCCGTTGAGAGGAGTTTTTGTGACATATTCTTGTTAAAGACCCACACTTCTGACCCATACGTCAGCACCGGCTGAATCATAGCCTGATATATATTTTTCTTTGTTTTCTTAGTTAAAGTTTTATTCCACAGGATCGGATGTAGTGTTTTTATCATGTTTTTTCTTTTCCTATTTTTCTTGTTATATCTTTGTCGTCTCTTCCGTCTTCGCTTAGTGTAACTCCGAGATATTCGTACTGATCAACGTTTTTAATTAATCCGCTTTCTGTTTCCATGTCTTGACCGATGCCTCCTATATTCATGTATTGTGTCTTTTCGGTATTAACCTCTAATCCCCATTTTTTGAATTCGTCTATTAGTTTGTTTATCATGTACGTCATATCTTGTAGGTCCTCGGCAAGAACTACCTGGTCGTCTGCGAAGAGGATTGTGTATATAGGAGTGTCATTTACCCATATGCCCATTGGGTTGCATTTTCTCATCCAATATTTTAAAGCATTACCAAGATATATTTTAAATAGGGTTGGGGAGAGGCAAGAGCCCTGTTTGACACCCTTTGTTTGGGTGAAACCCTTGGAAATTTGGTTTCCAACCTTAATATAAGCTTGGTTATCTTGATATAGCTTTTTCACGGCATTTATATATACTGCATTTATACCTGCGTTTTCCAATGTTGTCCATAGTCTCTGCAGTGGTACGGAGTCAAACGCTTTACGGAGATCTATAAAAGTGGCATGAAGTTCTAGTCCTCTTGCTAATCTCTTTTCTATTAGATGTTTGAGAGTAAATACATTGTCGACACAAGATCTCCCTGGTCGGAATCCACTTTGTTCTTCGATCTCTGTGGCTTCTTTTTCTATTCTGGCTTTCAGAACTCTTTCATACAGTTTGCCAGTGGATGACGTAATGCTGATACCTCGGTAATTACTGCAGTCATTCCTGTTTCCCTTTTTGTAGATGGAGTTTATGTACGAGACTTTCCAATCTCTTGGGATACTTTCTCCTTGTAGGCACTTGTTAAACATTTTACAAAGCAATTCTAATGTTATTGCAGTGGCATGTTTGAATAACTCGATAGGTAAATCACCCGGCCCAGGAGCTTTATTATTTTTCATTTTTTGTAATGCGTTTTTTATTTCTTCTACGGTAATCATCGCCACTTCATTTAACCCCGTTTCAACTATATCTATATGTGTGTCTAGAAACTGTGTACGTTGTTCATTTAATAGATTTTCGTAATAATTTTTCCATCTTTCTATGTCTATGGGGTTTATTTTTTTTGTTTCGTTTGTATTTTTTCTAAGACTGTTGATAGTTTTCCAAGCTTGTCTGGACCTAGATCCTCCTACCATTGAGCTTATTTCTGCACACTTGTTGTCCCAGGTTATGTTTTTTGTTTTTTTAATTTCCTTTTTTACTATATATTTGTATCTGTTATAGTTCTTTCGGTCTTCCTCATCTTTTGTCGCTAACCATTTGAGATACAGTTTTTTCTTTTCTTCTACCAGTTCTAATAAACCTTCTGTCCACCAATAATTTCTACGGTTTAGTTTTTCTTTCGTACCTAGAGCTTCTAATGCTGCTTCATGAATTTTGATTTTCAAAGTCTCATACATTTCTTCCGCTGTTCCGTTTATTTCTTCGTCTAATTTTTGTGCCAAACGTAGTTTATAGAGAAAACTTGTGGACTCATTTTTTAAGCTGTCTATGTTATAGAGCCGTATGGATTCTTTGTTTGTCTGTTCTTGGGATTTATGTTGTTTAATATATCTTATTTCCACGGGTGCCTTTACTAGTAGGTGATCCGATCCACATTCTGCCCCTCTCCAAACTTTTACATCGTAGGGTCTTAAAGATGTCTCTTGTTTAACTACTATATAGTCTATAATTGACTGCAGTTTTCTTGTCTTTTGAGTCCATGTATATTTATTTATGTCTCTATGTTTGTAAAATCCATTCAGTATTTTTAACGAATGTTGTTCGCATACCTCCAACCATCTTGTTCCGTTCTCATTTACTACATCTTCTCCGTGTTGTCCAATTATTTTGTTGTCAAGAGCTTTACCTACTCTTCCGTTCAGGTCCCCTAGCAGGACTATTTCTTGTCTTTTTTTTATTTTATTTAACTCTTCTGAGAGTTTGTCGAAGAACATGTCTTTAGTGTTTGTATCTGAGTCGTCCGTGGGTGCATAGATGCCAATTATTTTTATGTCTCTCCCCTTTGTTGTAAGGTCTACTGTTATAATTCTTTCGTCTATCGGGTTCCAGTTGGTAATACATTTTTCCATGTTTTTTCTTATCACGACCGCTACTCCAGCTTTGGCTCTTTTTGATTTTTCTACTCCGTTCCAGAAGTATATATAGTCGTCTTTGTAGTGGTTCCCCTGTCCTTTCTTTTTTGTTTCGCTGAGTACTGCGATGTCAATTCGGTATGTACTGAGTTCCTTAAATACTTGATCTTCTTTTGTATTCAGTCCTTGTATGTTCCAACATCCAAAATTCGTTAGCCTTTTTCTTTGCCTATGTCGTTTTCCTTTGAAGCCATCCGAGTTCCGAGGCTGTTCCTTGGGATTTTTAGCAATATTTCTTTTACGCAGGGCGGGGAGCTAACCTACCGCTGTAACCCTCCTCCTTCATCCGGGCTTGGGACCGGCACTGGCATTTACTGAGCTACTCAATCCACCCAGTATCTACCAGAGGCGGAGTTTACTATTGAATAAAAATTAAAAAAGAAGAACGCCAAAAAATAACCTACCATCAGTAATACTTTAATAAGCCTTAGCTTGAAACGAAAGCTATTACATTTATTGGATAAATAATTTTATATAAAGTTGAATGTTCGAATAAATAAATTTCGTAGAAACCGTAGATTCTACACTTTAAAATATTACGATCTAAGCCAAATTGCTTTAATAAAATGTTGATATTAAGAAAGATACAGGGTGTTAAAGTGAAAATTTAACATTTTAATGTGTGATATAACTTTTATGTTTTTGAACATTTATGTATCAAAATTCATAACTGGGTACTATTGAATATCAGGAATTATAATTTGGTGCATACTTTTTATGTAGCTGTTAGAGGGCGCCACATATGTGGCATACATTTGCACTTAACTTTTTTGCTCTTCAAGTTACCGGTGTTTGTGATAAAAAATATTAAAGATACATTATTTTAACAAAAAAAAAACAAAAGGTTTACTTGTTAATAACTTCAAAACTCAACAGTTTTAGAGATAATCGCATTTTACAAATCAACTACATAATTCTGATTTAACGCAATTACTCTAGGCAACGAAAGAAAATTAGACAAAAACATCAATACTTCTGAATTTTGGTATAAAGTGCCTTTAATAAAGTTAATATTTAACGAAATATTAAATAAAATAAATATATCAGCAAGATAATTTGCAATATGATTTGACAAAATAACAGAATGATTGGATTTTACATAAAATATTTTACATTAAACTTTTTGTCAAAGTAAGTGTTTGTATGTCCACCATTTTCTTTAATTCATTTGATACTACATCATTGGTTCTAAATAAACTGCTGCCATATTTATTATAAGTATATTAATAAGTACTCTTTTGGGATTTCTTATGAATTAAATAATTATATTAATATCTCACCACATGACCAAAAGTATGTTCTCACTGCCCTCTCTCTGTAATGTGATGGTGTACTATCTTGCATAAACCACATGTTTCGCCTTAAGTTTGATGACAATTCTTCCAATAAATTAATAAAATCATTTTATAAAAAATGTAACTAAAGAGAAAGAGATTAGGTCCAGAATTGAAATGGCATGGTCTACATTTATCAAGTTGTAGTAGTGGTGAAACTAAGTAAGAGTAATATATATATATATATATATATATATATATATATATATATATATATATATATATATCAACGTTTTAATTTAATTATCATCTCAGTAGCTTACTACTTGAACCGTCTCTGCTGAGAGCAAAATTGTACACCCCTCTTACAAAACAGACGTAACATACCTATAGCTTTATTATTTATAAATTTAAGTGGAAGTCGTTCGGTCCTCTTTCCTAGCGAGTTAACTGTTGCTGACATGGAATGAATGAATGAACATCAAAACTGGATTCGCCCACATACAATAAAAACTAATTGAATGGAATAACTTCGAAAACTTGGCAACTACGCAAATGTATAATGCCTATACGAATCGATGGAGATCTCGCGCGAGAAAGATAATGGATGGGCGAGTGTGGAGAATGTGCAAATTGGTGGAATGTTTGCGAAAGCGAAAATTTCGTAGAGGAAATTGGGTGCTCGGTACATCGAGTACAAGTGGAACTAATTTGCTAATCCGAAAAATATTGTAAAGTAGACTATACAAAAACGTACGAAAATACGGATTTTGAACTAATACAGAGCGGAATATGTGCTGAGTAAAACTTTAGTACGTTAAAACAAAACGAATGATGAAACTAGCTGTCCATTCAAATATTTGGATTTTTTGGAGCTCCTAAGTGTACACCAAAACTTGTGAGTCGTCTTCGTCTATACCTTAGTTTGTTCCTTTTATTAATTTGCTCTCGAAATTTCAATTTAATGTATCTTGTATACTTTGAAATAATTACGATGAATGAGTTTCATTTCTGTCAAATTTATTTTTTATTCTTTTTTGGTTTTACTGACAAGTTTTGTTCCTGATTCATTCTTGTTCAACAAGAAGTTAAAGAATGGATGGTCGCTCATAATAGAGCCCCACACGCCGGGACAGGGCTGTTGAAACCTGAGTATAGGCTGCTATCCGGAGCTGATCCGTCCTTAGCTTCCACTTTTCGTGCTGGTCTTCCATAATAATTAGCAAAAACGACCGTGCATTGGGAGCCCCTCCACCATAACAAGATCTTACGGCTATCTTACTAACTAAATCAAGATCTTACTTCTTCACGTGCCATCTCCTCTAAGAAGCTTGGCAACCATCATGGCAATTCGCACTTTCGACGCCGCCGCTCTAAAGAGGTCAGCAGAAGTGCAGTTAAACCAAGCTCTCAAATTATTCAACCAAGAGATGAGTCTTCTTCCGCGACTCCTTCCACCCTGTATTTTTCCTTGCATTATTAATTGCAACAAGTTATAACGCTCGCTCCTCATAATATGTCCCAGATATTGCAGTTTTCTGACTTTAACTGTATTTAAGACCTCTGTATCTTTTCCCATTCTTCTCAACACCTCGACATTCGTGACTCTATCTACCCAACTTATTCTTAATATCCTTTTGTAGGCCCATAACTCGAAGGCTTCCAATCTGTCCGAAACATCTTTATTTAAAGTCCAAGCCTCCAACCCATAAAATAATACGGAGAACACGTAGCATCTCAGAAGTCTTATCTTTAAAGAAATTGAAATGTCCCTGATGCAGAGTACTTTTTTTAGTTTGTTGAAAGAATTTCTTGTCTGTCCTATTCTTGCCTTAATCTCCTCTGTCTACTCATTATTTTCATTAATTATTTTACCCAGATATTTTTATTTTTCAACTTTTTTAATTTGTTCTCCATGTATTGTTATGTTTTCTTGGCGTTGTTGAGCTTTTGTAATTACCATAAATTGTCTTTTCTTGTGTTTAGGGACAGTCCGTTTTCTTTACTACTTCTACCCTCTGTCAACCATTTGTTGTAAATCCTCAAGACATTCC
Organism: Diabrotica balteata; assembly: GCA_918026665.1. NCBI lineage: Eukaryota > Metazoa > Arthropoda > Insecta > Coleoptera > Chrysomelidae > Diabrotica > Diabrotica balteata. The sequence goes on from OU898278.1 coordinate 102,137,675, forward strand.
GCTAATAAAATAGTGTCGTCGGCAAACCGTATATTATTGATTGGTCGGCCATTTACTTTTATTCCCATAATTAGTTCTTCTAGTGCTTCCTTGATTATTTCCTCTGAATACAAATTAAACAAAGTAGGAGACAGGACACAGCCCTGCCTGGTGCCCCTTCTTCATCTGTATTTAATTTGAAAAGACGTTGTTCTCTTTTACCACAGCTATCTGATTATAATAGATAGCGCTAATTATCCTGATGTCTCTCATATCTAAGTTTTTCTTTTCAAGTAATTCGATAAGACGGTTATGTCTTATCGAAGGCTTTGTTGTAATCCAAGAAACACATATATACTAGCTGATTAACATCCATGCACCTTTGCACAAGTACATTCACAGAGAACAGGGCTTCCCTCATTCCCAGTGCATTTCTAAATCCAAATTGTGTGTCACTTATGTCCTACTCAAGTTTGTTGTGTATTCTCCGGTGTATAATTTTTAAAAATATTTTGAGCGTATGACTCATTAAACTTATTATCCGGTGGTCTTGGCATTCTTTTGCATTTGGTTTTTTTGGTAGTGTTATGAATGTTGACATTAGCCAATCTCTGGGAATGATTTCTGTTCTGTATATTGTATTGAATAAGTCGACCAATATTCCAATTTGCTGTTCTTCTATTAACCGTATTATGTCTACAGGTATTTCGTCAGGACCTGTTGCCTTGTTATTCTTTGTTCGCTTTATCGCCTCTAATACCTCATCTTCTGCTATGTCTGGGCCGTTGTCGAACTTTTCCTGCTTTAGTACTATCTCAGTCCGTTCGTCTTTAAATAGCTCTTGAATATATTCCTGCCATCTTTTAAGCCTTTCACAGACGTCTTTAATTATTTTCCGTTTTTATCCAGCAGTATGTTTGATTTTTTTTTAATATTAGTGCCTGTTATTTCCCTAATTTTTTTATGAAGGTTTAAGTTATCATGTTTCTTCACCAACTGTTCAATCTCTTCGCATCTGTAACTATACCATCTTTCCTTTGCATCTCTGACCTGTCTCCTTATTTCTGTGTGTATAATATTATACATGTTTTTATCTTTGGTTTTAAAGGATCTTCTTGTTTCCATGAGATCCAGAATCTCATCGTTCATCCATTAATTTTTGTTCTTGATCAACTTAGGTGTTAGTGTTGTCTCGCTTGTGCGTATAAGAGCCTCTTTTAATATATGCCATTTCCTGTTCGCATCTTCAGTAGGAATAATTTCTATTTTGGTGAGCTCTTCTTTAATTTTTAGTATGACTTGCTCTTTTGTTGATGGATCTTTCAAACGGGATACTTGTATCCTCTCTACTTAAGTTTTAGCCACAAGCTTTTTTAGACCTTCTATTAATTATATTAACAAAATTATGTTAATTCTAAACCTTCCTACAACTGGGTTGTGATCTGATCTCATATCAGCTCCGGGGTATGATTTTACTGATTTTATGGAATTTCAGTATCGTTTGCAGATGAGAAGATAGTCAATTTGGTTTCTGATGACGTTATGTTGGTTGTCTGCTGGAGATTTCCATGTATAGAGTCTCCTGGGTGGCAGATCATAATAAGTATTAGCGATCATAATAAAATCGGTCTCTTGGCAGAATTGAGCCAATCTTATGGCTCAATGACGAATAAGATCTTTGGTTCTCACAATTAGACGGCCTATGGAAACGTTGGAATAGGAACTTGATGCCATTACGTGACCTACTATTCAAATTTAAAGCGATGTAGAAAATGCTAAAAGGTCAATAACTAGTTTTTCATAGTTTGCATCCTACTATCTATTATTTTTAACTAAAAAGCCGTTCACAATACTTCTTAAAAACTTTTCACGTGCTCAGAAAATGGTCTGCTGTGACTTTACCAGAAATTCTGTCTCCCCAAATATAACAAAATTTCACTTAAGAGTTGTTAAAAGAGCCTACGGAAAAGTTGACGTTTTAGGCCTTTGTTAATATCGTTTCTATTAGAAAGATATTAGTAATATGGAAATAATGGGTCATACATAATGGAATTGTTATAAAAATCGTGTCGGCCAGTGTAATTCTTGAAGTGTGTGTGTGTGTGTGTGTGTGTGTGTGTGATAGCAATTAATTTAAACTAACCGATTGAGATGGAAAGCAGAGATAAACGAAAAACATTTTTTCTATACATATATAATATATCTAAACAAAAAAGGAAATATTTTCAATGCGTTTCTTTGTCATATTTTGAGGTTTGCCTGGTATACCAAAGGGATTTGAATAAACCGCATCAATGAAAATCTACATCGACCGACTGCAGCATCCCCGGAAAACTCAAAATGAAAATCCAAATTTTCCCTCAAAATGGGCCGATGAACTTAACACCTAGTTACCTACATTTCATCCACACGTGGACTGCATAACGGAGGGTGCGGCGAGGGGGATGATTTTGTGGTGGGGACAGATATGACGTCAATGATGCCCTGCGCCCTCATTGAAGGGGAGATTTCTCCTCAGTGATCGGGAATTTGTGGCGGAGCAGTTCGAGAAGTTTTGACTTGATAGGCAGAAGTGCTTGGCCGTAGTCTTGAAAGTGTTTCGAGTTTTTAAAGGTTGGTTAATCATTTCGCGTGGTTATATTTTTCTGCGAAGGTGGATATAGATGAAGATATGAAAATTCAAGCTCATAATTAGTAAGTTTTGTGGAATATTATTTGTTAATTTTTTAAACAGATCATTTCATTTTTACAAGAAATAAAGATTTTTTACTACTATTTATAGGATTGTTAATAAAAAAGGCTTTATTGGTATAAATATGTATTTTAAAATTATCTAAATGTTTTATTTTCTTAAGCTTTGGAAGCTAGAAGATTTTTCAAAATCGTTTACAAGTCGTAAGAGCATCTCTTTTATAGCATCAAATTTGATTGACGATGTCATTTAACTTTTTTTTCAATACAATTGATGACAGCTGATCAGTTAGATGCAGATGAAGGGCAATAATGGATTAGAAGCTGAATTATTTTGAACAATATTAGAAGATTAAAACACAAAAGTTTGATTAGATACCATAAGAGTGGAAGATCCCCCTATATTTAAAAAAATCATTTGAATGCAAATAGTGTTCCATTTTCTTGATTGACATTAAAATTTCTTTAAGATAATTATTAAACAATTGAATCAACTACTTCTGCATAAACAGTTTAAACATTTTTTACAAATTTAATACAACTCTTGAGAATCTAAGATCAGGTACAACGTGTAGCTTTGTTTATTGTTGGGTATTTTAATTAGTAAAAAATTGACAGTGGGTTAAAAGGCGGTAGCATCTACGTTCTATGATTTTAGACGAAAGTTAACAACGACTGATAAGACTAGGCAGTCCGATATGTGTTAATTTATAGTTAGGCTCTACCTAAAGATAAGGAGTTCAGTGCCAAATGACATCGAAACAACGGAAATTTAAATGTTTACAACTGTAGGTAGAGGCTATCTATAAATTAACGCAAAAAGAACTGTCCAAGTCATATCAGTCGTGGTCAATTTCATATGTTAAAATCACAGAACATAAGTACTACCTCCAATATAACGCACTTTAAATTTTTTACTAATTAAAAGAACCAACAATAACCAAAAATGACACGTTTTACCTCATCTTGGATTCTCAAGAGTTTCAAGAAATATATAATGTATAAATATTTATAGGTGGCAATATAAATTTTAACAATTAAAATTCATTATATATATGAAACTGAACTAAAACGCAGTAAAAATGGAAAATTAGTAGGACCAACTCAAATTGCAGTGAAAACATTAAAGTGCGTGAGTGACGAATCCATGAACATATTGGTACTTTTTCAATAAAAATCTACCAAAAGAGATGTATCGATTTTTATCGACGTTTGCCATAATGTTCTTTCTATTTTTACTTCTAGTAGATGAGAAGTAAATGATGAGAAGTAAATCAATTTTTCCAAGTGCTCCTTTGTGCCTCCCTGTTGAAAACTCAGATTTCTTCCTCCATCTTTGTGGATTTCTTGATTAATGCGTTCTTTTAAATCATCTAGGCTTTCTGATTTTGTTACAACCTGTTTTTAGGTATCCCCATAAGGAAAGAGCGAGTGAGGTAAGGTCAGGACCATTCAATCATTCAGTCAGGTCATTCAATCGTAAATTTTCTACCAATTCATCTATTTTAAAAAATTCTTCCAAGTATTGACGCACGTCACCAGCATAACGTGAGGCATATGTGTCTTGAATATAAAGCAGATAAGGTCGGAACTAGTTCGTTTTGAAGAAAGTGCTGATACCTTCCTTCAGTCAATTTATCGTCAAAAATATAGAACCCTGCGTCCAAACATTAATTTTTACTGGGTGCTGAATTTGAATTTCCCTCATCCAATGAATTAACGTCAGAACAGTAGCGACAATTCGGCTATTAACCAGTTCACTTAGGCTTATCAGAAAAAAATATCCATCCCCTATGCGTAAGCTATTCCAAATTCTACAAACAACTTATAAATAATAGAGATTTAAAAATGATGATAAAGTTTCACTGGAATCAGTTCATAGAAATGGTAATAGATAATGAACCTTATGCAAAAATTAAAATCGGGAGGTCAGTAAGTAAATCTATAATAAACGAAAAAATTGTCAACAACATAATTTTTGCGAAGACGGTGGTACCTAATGAACAAGAATTTATACTGAACAGAACAAGTACTTCTTTTTAAAATATGTGTCTGAATCATATAATGAGGACACATTCGTTTAAGATTCTTAGATTAGTAGTACTGAAAATTCAGCGGTACTACCTTCTACGTACCATCGGCAGAAGACGATAGGAAGAAGCTGAAGCTCAATATTTGAATATGTTTTTGTCCGCAAAACCAAGCAATCTATATCGTAATATATTTTATTCAATTATTCAATTATTTTATTTTAAATAATTAAAACATACTTTATAATATATTTTTTTTTCTCTACACGCTCTATAGCATATAGAGGGTGTTAAAAAAAATAACACCGTCTCTATGATAGGTAAACAACTGAAAAATAATTGGTGTTAGTTTAGTAAAAATTTTTTGTAACGCCATCCGTTTTCAAGATAAAGGACGTTGGAAGAAAAAAAACAACACATTTTTTACGATTTGGTCGAAACCACTGGCAACATTGTAATACAATTTTATACGGATATGTTTTGGAAGCTGATACATCAGATGAATTTGTTTTTATTGACTTTTACTTGACTGTTATAGTTACAGGCTAGTTAAATTAGAATGTTCGTACCAAGTAATATTCAACATAACTTTTTTAAATGTAAAATTAATAATCAAAATTATAAGTGAACTTAAACATCATACAATTTTTACGCCAAAAAGGTACTCATGGTAAAACTCGATACTGTTTACCGTTTTTGGAATATTTTGATTTGAAAATTATTAAGTAATAACCGATGCTGGTATAAAGTAATGATAAAGTTATTAACTAAAAAAATCATAAGAAGAAAATTAAAATAAAGGCTAAGAACATAAATTAAATTCAATTAGACTAAGTCTTCAAAATGTCCTTCGTTTCCACGAATACACAAGTCTATCCTTTTTTCTAAAGAATCCATTAATCTTCTAAACGGTTGGGAATCAGCTAGGATGTCATAAAAGTGACGTTGAATTCTCTCTTCCGTTACTTGACGTGTATTTACCTCTGTGTCATAGACTTTTCCTTAACATACGACCAAACTGTGTAATGGGAGTGTGTGAATCGGAGCTTCTATACCTTTACCAATCCAACACTTTCTATCAAAGTGCGGTGGAGCTCCATCGTGCATAAAAAATAAAGATCTTCACTCGTTTAGCGTTAAATCTTCTACTATCTCGAATAAGTGATTGTTTAAAAAATCAAGTTACACCACCATTTAAATTTCCAGGTAGAATATGACAACCTATTAATTTGTTACATAAAGTTGCTTCCCAAACATTAACTTTAAATGAATGTTGTTACATTAGTTCCCGCTAATCGGGTCTTCTGTAGGCTGATCTTTATCATTCTCTTCATGAACCGTGTAGGAAATGAAGACCGGTCATGCCTCCTCTTTATCTTGAAAACGGATCTCGTTAAATAAAATTTTACTAAGCAACCCCCAATTATTGTTCAGTTTTTTACCTATAGACGGTGTTACCTTTCTTTGGAACACCCTGCATTTTATTAACCCTAAAATAATCATTGAAACACTCTCTACATTCCAAACATTTTTTTAAATATATGAAATTACCCTCTATATATCAATGGATATCAGTTTTATATGACGTTGTAAAAACCCTATATTTAATTTATTGTCTCTATGCTGAATTTATCTTTTTTGGGAACTTTTTGATACCAACTGTAATAATTTTAAATATTTATTAGGTTAGGTTAGGTTATTAGGGGACATTAGCTCATTTAATAAATCTTTAATTTATTTTTAAAATGGCATTTACACATTTTCTGGCTTTGTTCTGAATTAAAACCATATTAACTATAATATTTGTAAAATTTAAGTAAAAAAAGATAGAACAAGAAAAGAAAAAAATATTTGAGTTTTTCAGTTATCGAATACTTACCTACTCGAAACGAGGACTACGTCTGAGTTTTACCAACCAACTTACTGTTTACCATATGCCCTATACCAGCTAACTGTTTTTCGACTATGTTATAAAATAAAGGTCCAGCGTATTTTTTAAAACTAAAGAAAAATATATGTTTTAATTTCTTTGTTACGATATTTTTTTATCACAATTAAAAAGAAAAATGACTATAAGAAGTTACATGAATTTTACGGAAATAAAAATTTAGTAAACGAAATACTGGAATATAGATATATAGCGTTAATGTGTTCTCAATAAATTTATGAAATTATATTTTACATATCAAATAAACAAACCGTTTCAATAATAAGTCATTAAAAAAAAATATGACTTTGTTTTTATACAAGAATTTTTTTATGTGGTGTTGCAATGAAATTGTAAAATAATTTAAACATCGAGCAAATAATAAAAAATCAATTTTATTATGGCTTTATACGATTATATTATAAAATTTTATTATATATTCATAATAATAAAATATTGTAGAAGTTATTATCTTGTATCATATCATTGAAATGATGCAATCAAGATCAAATTAAACTTTTTCTATTGCTAAAATTAATATGCAAAAATAAAAAAAATCAGTTTAATGGAAGAATGGTCCCACTCTAGGATTTTGCTTATATCGCACCTTGAAAACCATATGGCAATATCTGCAATTTTTTCGTGAAATGACCTTTGAATACAGTCTAATAGAAAAAGGAATTTTTTTTAATGCTATATAGCAGCATCAACAACGAATTTTAAATTCGGCACCAGAAAGATACGTCCTTATGGCTTTTGTAAAAAAAACCATTCTTATTTTTATACCATCAGGCATTATCTGCAGTTGTTGCTCTATGGTTCTAAAATAGGAACAAAAACTCGGATCTATCTGGCAATATCAGCAGTTAATGCCAAATAAATGGTACATTGCCTGTGACTACGTTTATCTGTTGTTTTCATGTTGTGAGTAAACAATCGTGTTTAATTTAGTTAAACGTAGTAAGAAGCAATTCAAGAACCATGAACCATAGAAGATTGAATTTTCTACAATCTTATAGGTTATTTTTCGTGTAATAAATGATGTTGGATTAACCCGTTGTGGACAGACTGTACTTAAAAGTACCATAATGTTGTCAGGTCACATTTATAAAAGTGTCTACATTTCACTGGCAAAAATCACTAGAATTTCACTAGATTAAAAAAAAATAAATTTCTATGGACAAACATAATAAATGTTATATTTTCGCAATATTTTCAATTCAAAAGTTAAAGCCCTTAACGCAAATACCAATATAATATATAACAATATCAATGATTATTATGCAGAAGGAATTATTCCAAACAACCATAATTCAAATTTTATTTAATAAAATAAAGAACGGGAGCAAAGTGCTCACGTTATTTATTTGAAACAATTATTATATAATATTAAATAAAATTACATAAAATTTTGCGAAGAAAAATGTTCGGTGTTCGGAAATTACGCTACGTTTGGGACCATATTTAACACGGACTTTAATATAAGCTCCTTTAAGACCAAAAAAGACTTCTGCTCGCTATGTGAAAATTACAAAAATTCATTAGATAAATCTACATTAGAAGCAGCCTATAATACTCACCGTCAAGAAATGGAACTTAGTAGAAAAGAAAAAGAAAATTAATCAAAATCTGAAAAAAATCCAACACTTGCATTACTGCCTGTTTTGACTTACAAGCCGTACTACCGACACTTTCAGGCGAAATCCCTTATTTTATTAAAAAGGAGATTATCAACATTTAATTTTACAATTTTTAACCTGGCTACAAATGCAGGACACTGCTGTCTATGTTTCGAGGGAATTGTTAATCGTGGTCTTGCAAATAACGTCGTGCCTGTTATCATTTCTGAGGAACCATGCCAGAGAACAGGAAATGATATATTCAGATAACTGCAGTGGGTAAAATAAGAATAAGTATATTGTCTGTCTTTATCTCTATGCAATACAGAAATTGAACATACCTAAAATTACCCACAAATTTTTTGATAACGGGTCACTTCCAAAATGAGAGAGAAACATGCATTCTTTGATTGAGAAACAAAAAAAAGGCGTTAGGAAGAACAATTTATGTGCCTTCGCAATGTGCCACAGTAGTTCAAATAGCGAAAAAATCAGGCGAACAATACAAAATGAATGAAATGCCTAAATGGAATATAATCTACTTTAAAAAATTATGTAAGGAAATGGGAAACAATTATAGCGTTGACGAAGAAGGAAATCAGGTTGTCTGGAATGAGTTTGAGATGATCAAGGTGAAGAAGACACTTGAAAATAAGTTTCAGGTTAAAACAAGCTACCACGATACAGAGGTCAGAAATAGTAATATAAGGCGGAGACAACGAGGGTTGGTGGCTAATACGAAACTAAGTAAATCATATTCGAAACCACCAGGAATATCCACTCGAAAAAAAAACAAGATCTGCTTTCACTATCTAAGGCTAATGTTATTTAAGAGCACTACCATAGGTTTTATGCAGATTTACATGTAAACAATGGAACAGTAGAAACCAAACAAACAGATTACAATATGCATGACTTTGATTAAGTGTTTAAACCAAATTTTTTAATAAATAAGTACAATCTTAAATAAAAAAACTTTTATTCGATATGAATTTTACTGTATCATTTTCCAAAATTAATATATTTTTTAAAACCATATGGCCGTATGTGCTAAAATACCTATTTCCTGAAGAAAATTTCACATACTCCTTATGCATATAAAAATATGCAAAATTAAAGATAATTATGCTAAATACCAGGTTTGTAGCTTAATTTTGGAATTACAGTAAATAATATTAACTTTAAAAAAAAATAAAACGCTCATAACTCAACATTATGATTTTTGCAGTTACTGCCATATGGTTTTCAAGGTGCGATATATTTATATTGACTAGCGTTTCATGAGTAAAGTCCATTCGCTCAGCTTAAGCATATTTTAACAGATTCATTGTCGTAAACATACCACTCTGAGTAATAATAGCTCAAATAACTTGCAGACTTCTGTCATTGAAATAATAAGAATAATCGTGTGTTCATTAATTTTTTGTTAAAAACTCTCCATTTCTAAATGTGTAATTTGTCAGTGGTCAGTACAGTGGGTGTCAGTCGGTCAAAATTTAAAAAACGTATCAAAAAAGAATTACTAAATTTACTATTGGGACTGGAATCAGCGAATGTAGTATATTAGCAATTTTTATTAAAAATCTGCCCAACAAATTTGAGACTATCTTTTCCTTACAAAAGCTCCTTAGTTCTAAAGTGTATCATTGTCTAATCTTCCCAAGCGATATTATTACTATTTATTTGAACTTTGTGAGGATGATATTTTAAAACAAAAAAGGCCATACATGTTCTGGTCCGCTCATGCTGATCATTTTCCAGTTCCTGTAACTCCTCATTGGTCAGTTCTACATTATGTTCTTCCACATCATTATCACATACATCCGGTTCTATAGATCCCTCTAAAGAAACGAGATTCTCCACTATAAACACCCTAGATTTTACGTCATTTTCGGATAGAGCTTGTAGCCACAGATTTCTTCATGCAGAGTTCATCGTCCTATGGCAACATTTTTGCCAAATCTCGCCCCTGTGTAGAATATACGATATTAATGTGATTTTTCCAGAACTCTCTCGGGGTTAATCCTCTCCTTGGAAAATGGAACATTAAACCATTCTCTGAAATATTACTTCATTACACCAATCTTGTTGCTTGATCTTCACATAACACACAGCTAGTACTTTTATACTGTATGTTTTTTAAGTGCTTTTAGGTTTTCAGAGTTGTAGATCAACCTCAAGACTTTATATACATTCCCACTAACATTGCCACAATAGGTAATAGTTGGTCTGTCCTTCATTGGATTGTGTCGAGGAAATGACTTCTCTTCTTGTGTGATATAGATCTTAGATACTAATTTTCTTTTAATTTATTAATGTTTGTATTTTGGGAACGATTTCCGAAGTGGAAATTGAAACGTCAATAAACTTATTTTAACCTTCAATTGTGGCTTATTCCCAATAAAATAAAAAATAGTATCTAATTTAAAATGCCACAAGGAAATAGCTTCAGAATGATATAGATCCTGCTTATCTCTTTTATTCCAAAGTAGATCAATTTCATCACGATTGAAAACCTATTAGCGAGTGGAATGCTCACTTTCTATAAACTCTACATAATGTTACAAGCTTAAGTTTTATCCAAGATCACATGGACGTATAAATAAAGATCATTTTTTGTTTTGCACCTCACGGTGTGCAACAAAGATACGTTTGTGCTTTTTTGTAATCTATTGTTATTTGTTCAGGCTCTTAATTTTGGTTATTTTTAAAATTAGCTCTTTGTTGTTCCTTCTCTAAGGATTCACACTTATAACAGTAAATAAACCTCCCACCGTTTAGTTTGGTATTTTAAAAGTTGAAAATACCAATATAACAATAAACGCATTGACTTTTGAAAATATAAATTTGTTATGTGTTTTTTTTTTGCTGGTAAAACTATAATTAGTTACCTGCACATTATTCTTTACACTAATGACTGCTGTAAAATGAATGCAAATACTCAATTAAAAATAATGACCTATAATATTTGAAAACTTTATAACGATGTCTATTGTATAATTAGTATTCCACAATATCTTCACTCAGGAGTTATTCTACCTACATAAAAACTAAACATGCGTAATGATGGCGAAAATAAAGAAATGAGTAACATCAAAGAAAATCAATCAAAAGAAAATAACGTTAAGGACAATGTAGTAACTAATAAAGATGAAGGAACTCAAGAAAGATTTAACGAAGGTGAAGAAAACGATGAGGATAGGTGATAAAATATTTTTTTGTCTAATCTTTTGTTTCGTATTTCTTAAATTATTTTCTTTGTATTGTATAGATTTATTTTTGGGGTTTTTCACACTGCTGAATGTTATTAATAATTATGGTATGTATATTAAATTTGTATGTAATGCGCATTGAAGTGCGATGGTAAAACTACATATCATATTTTAAGGTACGTATATAAATCAAGCAAGATTTTTTTTTCATATTTTCACCTGATTCTTTTTGTTGTTTCTATGGCCAATGTAACACTACAGTGTTACACCAAACATTTCAACATAACAAACCTTGTGAAAAAGTGTATTTTCGTACTTTGGATTCAAACTTGGTTATCAAGACAAAGTTTGGGCTTCATAAAGTTTGCAAAATATGTGTGGGGGAAATTCGAAACTCTTTTTAAAGCAAAAAGAAAATGTCTCCTGTGAGTGTATAGCTGCGATTACTGAATAGTTTACACCTTCATTTTTACATTGTAATACTGTAAAATCTCGTACGGATATGCTAAATGTCAAAGTGCTTGTCAAATATTTCGCGCGTATTGAAAATAAAACAATCAATTAAACGCGTCCAAAATGCATTTGAATGACGCGCAAAAATCAAGAGCAATTGCCAAACTCAGGTTGGTCACTAAGCAAGTTGCTGCAGATTTTATCGTGAGCCATATGCGTATATGGAAAATCAAACAAAGTAGGATCATTTTCACTCTATAGCACGGTTAGGTGGTTCAACAGAGGAACAAGAGAAGTGTTAGTGGATTAAACTAAAATAATAAGTTTGATGAACCGTATACTCATCACTTACGAAATGTTGAGGATTCCCGGTCAACGTATGAAGATGGATAAGTTCTGAAGGCTCGGGCGATTCTTCTCATATAGAAGAAATTTGAACAGGATCATATTAAAAAAAAAATATTGAGAACATAATGTTGCCATCGGCGATCCAGAGATTCCCCAATAACAAATTCAATCTTCTCTCAGCTATTATTCATTTGTTTTTTATAATGCAGAAACACCCTTGGCCAAGCCCCTATTACGTTAGAAAAATACCATAAATACTTGTTCTTGTAACTTCTACTACGTGCTCTTATATTCGTAGTGCTACTTTTCCGTACACACTAAAATGTATATCTTTCTCCTAGTTCTTGCGACATTTGTTATTTCCACTTTTTCTCTTGAATGCAAGAAATGTTATTCTATCGGGTCTTTCTCCTGTCTACCACTAAGCAGTTCTTCTAAGTGATTGTCCCATCTGTCATGTCGTTTATCACTAATTATAGGCCATCTCTATCTTTAGAGGTTATTATTCTAGGTTTGAACTATTTTCTACAACTACTTATTTGTTGGTAACATGTGGGTCTTTTTCTGTTGTGGTGGTTGACTCTCGCGTTTAGGGCGTTTCTGTATTGCTATTTCTTCTTCCTTATGTAAATTTTTTTCTCTGTTGGCCTAAATTTTTCATACTTTTACATGGTTAATTCTCTCTTGCTTGCTTCATGTTTCTACTGATCCTTGGCTATTTAGACATCCTTGTGAGATATTAAAACATATAGCTCGTTGAATGCTGTTGAATGAATCGACGACGCTAAGATAATGATTGCAAAAAAATAAAATACGGGCAATGTTAAGAAAATTGAAAGAAGGGCAAACACATAAGGAGAAAGAATCACTACTTATTCTGAGTTAGAGGTGGCCGAATCGAACACTATTCGATCCTGACGAGGAAGAGAAAGCGACTATTCAGTACTCCTCCCGAGGGTCCGGTGAAGTTTCCAATAGATCAGTACTCTGGTGAAACTCAATTATCTCTTGCAGCAGACGTCGTTTTATACCTTTGCCGGTGTTTCATCTCCAGCGCGCATTGACGGAATTGGAAGGTAGTGGTGGGAGTGTTTACCTACAAAGCGGTGGCAATCGATCGCGAGAGCTGGCGATGCTATTGTGGCAACCTTTAGCCACAGTGTAGATTTTTTTTTGCATTTGGTTCAGTATTCTTCTCAAGATTTTACAACAGAGTATTATATTTTGTAATTTTTGTACTGTGGCTTTTCTTATATGTGTCTGTGTC